>DWCF01000104.1:0-67488 GCA_018230265.1 Delias oraia | reverse complement strand
ATACAATTATAAACTGTAATCTATGTCTTATTCTGATTATACAAAGTTTGACTAAAATACGTTCTGTATTTTCACGTAAAGGAATAAAAAAACATTCATCGGAACAAACTTTCCTATTTATTAAGCATAAATAAGTAAAAAACAGGAATCATTCACACGCCATCTCCATCAGACACTCGTGCACGCCTTACTTATAGCATACCGCTTCCGCCCTTCTTTAATTGGAAAGCAAATTGGGGAAAATAAACATCTCCATAGTGGAATAACCATCCCCATACACTGTATTATCGTCACTATAATTTTGAATTATGTTTTTCAGAAACTTATCACCAACAATGATGAGTGCAAGCGATTGGGTTTGGTCTTTGGCTTCGGCCGAGGGCCTTCTCACTTGTAATGAACAGTCTTTGCTGCTCGAAGTGGACCTCTTCAAACACGATGACGCCGGTTTGTATAATACTGTCTTAAATCTACATTGATGGTATGAGGGTAAATTATAATATATCGGCTTGAAATAGTGCACAGTTGGCGCGCGAGTGTCTCGATACTATATCCCACATATTCATGCAGTCATGCTAAAGCATATGCTGATGCTTATGATGTGAATAAAATGATGCAGTGGAGCCAGTATGTTTGTATGTCTCTGAGTGAGTGTGGATATCGGAGGCAAGTGAAGTCGTATCGCTGAAGCGTCGTAAAAACGCAACACAACCAAAGCACGGATTGACCATGGGCGGTGTTGACCTTTTACCAAACAGTTGCCCTACATTTCATAAATAATAATAATATTGTTACATAACTAGGGTTCTATATATCGAGGTTTTTTACTAAAATAATCTTTCCAATAAGGAGAAATTTCTGGTTATGAATGGAATCTATGATATCTAATATATTACTCTGGATATTAGCTTGAAATAAACGATATACGTTGCAACAATTATTTAATTATTGTATTTTACTATTTCTTCTTCACTATCCGGCTTATAAGGATATATTATTTTTCTATTCACAATAAAATTCAATAGGAACAATCAATCACTCACTTAACATGGAGCAAAAGTAAAATTAATAGACACACCTTTTCTTTACGTATGTAAAAATGCTTTAAAATAATCTGAAATTTTTATATGGGCCGAGTTAATATTCAATCCGAAGATGTAGAAATCTATATAGTATTTATAACGTACGCTAGATGGTGCTTTTGTTAAATAGCTTGCTCATTTTATCAAGAACTAAATATTGTAAATTTAAACTACTTTATATTTTTCTCGTTATAAATATAATAATACATAAAGGCCGGCAACACACGCGCGATCTAGCAGGGGCTAGAGATGTCCATGAGCGGGGCACTTATCCTAGTCGAGCCCCCTGCTCGTTTTATAATATTTTTTTTATGATGTAGCGGACAACGGAGCAGGTGGATCTCCTTTTTGATAAGAGAATAGCACCGCCATACATATGCGTTTGCCTCTCTATTGTAATAAAAAATATATCTCATTGCAGCGCGACTAATTGTTATGCGAAAATCCTCAATAAAATTTAAGTAAAATTTCCACTTTGTGTTGTGAAGAAATGAATCTAGGCCAGAGGGCATTTCTTTGTATTGTTCCAAAAATAATACATTCCCACCTAAATACTACTGGAAAAAATTCCAATTCGATTATCTAATAAAAGTATTCCATGTAAAGAGCGCCTTGGGAGGCTGGGCGAGATCGCTCAATCTCACCCAGCCCCCCACGGCTTCACCTCATGAACAGATAACTTAGGGTCAATCGTTCACTCTATCCATTATCAAATTCTGCGTAAATCAATTCTATATAAAGATATTATACAATGTGCGCAATATATCCCAATATATCTAAGAATAATCATGAGGGTTGCACGTGCTTGCTACATCCCATCCTTACGTTCTCATTCTGCAGTCGTTTTAGATTTTCTACCATAAGTTGTTGAAAGAAATTAAGGCTTTTTTCATCTGACAACTATTACACGACAGTTTTTCAACAGCATGAAACAGTAACTGTGTTTCGTTGAGAATGCGGATATGCGGCCTTTGAAATAATACCGCTTTAGCTTTCAATAAAACAAAAGCGGGGATTGTGGCGCGATTGTCCATGGGCGGAGGTGACATCTTACCCAATGCCCGTGCAGTTGTCCTCAACATAATAAAAAAAAACAAGTCTGCACTATTATTTGAAACGTGTCTATTTACGCAATAAAAACATCGTGTAGTAAAAGTAATTAGGAATGTTTGTTTTCAGCGATTTTTTTTTATATCATGTTAAATAGTATTAGTTTGAAGAGACGATTTTATGTCATAGACAATATTTACCCACTGATAGGGTGTATGATGCTTGATTAAATTCGTTTTTTTAGGAAATGTCTATAAATACTTTTTAATTTCGGTTAAGATATGTTAAATTATTTAGTATTATAAATATATTATTTAGTATTATATATATAAATTGTTTAGTATTTAAAATATTTTTTTATTTAATACGGCACTACCACGTGCGGAAAGGACTTAATCAAGTACCGCTCTGTCCCCTTTATTAGCCACAGCCAAGATAATACTCCTTTTTGTTCCTATTTTTCGTGATAAAATTTTCCCATGTGCTTGCAAATCTTGTCTAAAATCGTCGAAGCGTAACAGACGGCTATTGTCACATGTGTAATTTTAGCAGACTTAATTCCGTGAAAGTCTTAAAACAACAAGGGATTATGACGGCCAGTCATCGTTGTTTAGATTAATTATCAGGACCTCGTAACACGGGAGATAGGTGCAATCTCTTACGTAGAGTTGCTAAAATATTCCACTATTCTATTTATATAACATTTTCGCGCGATATCATAGCATATCACGTTTATTTCTTTTCGTTTCGAATGTTCTGTTGCTACATCGATGCGTGGGTGTGTCCTGATAAATGGAGACACCGCAATTGGCTGGGCCAGCGCGCGAGGTATCTGAAAATATTTTTGCTTTTTGCACAACTTGCAGCGATGCCCCGCTATTGGTGGGCGCGTGCTCTGAAGCCTTTATTGATGGATTTAGACTTTTAATTTTGAAAGCTCACTATAGATGATGAAATGTTTGTATGAGCCTTTTAAAAGTTGTTTCAGTTTTTTAAAAGATGAGAATTTTGACGATATGCAGGTGCAGTTTGCACATTGCTCATTATTTATGCATAAAACTCCAACTAAACAACTTGTCAATATAAAATACAAAGTAACGTTAAATAGACGCCATAGATATAGAATCTTCGTTTGATACATCTCAAATCTATGTTATAATCGCTGTAGTCTATTTCATTATGACTCTTAAAACTTCGAATTGATAGTTGCACGGTAAAGCTGTTCTGATCGTCAAAATTGTCACCCTAAATTAGACACAGTTTAGTCGTGCTGATGTTAATGGGTTTAGCCAAGTTTTCACAGGTGTATATGAATGAGTACAAGTCTTAAACAGCCATGTTTTCATTCAAAGTCCTAAGTTTCATCGCGTTCACCTAGATCTTTGTCGTTCCACAACTGAGCGTTTTTAAGACATTTTGTGCTGCACCCCACCTCTCTGTAGAATCAGCTGCCAGCAGGGCTATTTTCAAACCAATGTGATGCAGGGACCTCGAAAAAAATAGCGTTCACATTCTTTAAAGGCCGACAACGCACCCGCGGCTCTGCAAAAGCTCGTTTGCCACCGATATTATACAAAAAAGATAACAAATATGAGAAAACTCGTTCCACATATCTCTACTGCTACAGTTTATGCCTTGTAAGATGAGGCTATAATATATAATAACATATAATTCTAGAACGTATCGTTTGTATTTGGAGATATCACGCGATTTTTGTGTTACCATTTGTAGCGATCCAATGCAGTTGCCAGGCAGAGGCGTGGGTGTGTCATGTCACTCATGCCACGGCCGTGTGATTGGCGGTGGCCGATGTTTATGCCGGCAGCGGTTGACGTCAAAGCCCGTCGAAAACATATTGTTTCTCGGAGTCGTGTTTTCGAAATGATAAATGTTTTCCACTCCCTTATCTTGTTTCCAATGCGTTGCAATGAACGCTTATAACCGCTAACATTCGATGCTGGTTGCGAGTGGGTCGAAAGGACCACCCTAGGAATGTGTGTCCGGTTTCTCTATTGTAGTACATTTTGTGTCCATGGCTCGTTCAACAGCGCTGCCAGTTGCCTAAAGTAGAATGTAAAAATCAACACCATTGACGAACCTTCTAAAGAAGAGCCTCTCCCTAAGCCTACGTACCTAATTCGGTCTACGAGTGTCCTTGGATGGCGACTCGTTCATACCAAGTGAGGATTACATAATAGTAATCCCATCTGTTACGAAACGGAGACAGAGAAAGCTTAACCAGAAGGACTTTCAATTACTTTTATAAGACTGAAAAATTACTTATAATTTAAGAAATTAAGTTTTTTTTTGACGCAAGTGCTATTTTGTCTTGCATCATTGTTGATATGAATATTAATATGAATTCTTTTAAGATTATATGGTAGTGTGATATAAATACACCCAGACCGACACATTATCTAAATAAATTGCTATTTCAGCTGTGTCACTTATTATTGCGACATCTATGGTGTTTCTTTAATTTCTTTTTAATTTTATCTCTTAATTATTACATTATTCTTAAGCACAGGTGTTTAAATATTTAACGAACTAATGAGTCGACGGTTAATTAATAAAACCTTCATTTATTTTCTCTCACTAAGGTAATTTCTCAAACATAGCCTAATCCTTTGCGAGATCGGGGGTCTGTACCAGTACTAGGGTCCAAACATGTGTGACAAAATGTCTACACCAGGCTCCCTTCTCTCTATCGTGGATTTTTATCAAAAAGTAAACTGAAATTTAATGCTTAATATCGCATAGTTATACGATTTATAAAAGATTTATAAAGTGTCGCCAGTAAATTAAAGATTAGCGAAACAGAGTAAACACCCATAAAACATTACGAAATTTGCATTTCATCGAGCTATCATTTATTTCTAACCTGAAAATCGAGTTTGAGGTTATAAATTTGATGTTTTCTTTTGCTACACGTTGTCAAGTAGTTTCTTAAAAACCCGATATGAGCTAATATTTGTGAATAAATACCGCCTCTGAAGCGATACGAAAGCAATGTTGTAATTTGAAGACATCGATAAGAGTGAATTTCAACAAACAGCTAACTGGTGGGATTCGGTTCAGTTATTGTTGCGTTATCATTCCGAAGAATATCTGGGCGTTTCTTTGACGTAATATTCGAGATAGCCTCCGTATATATTGATGCCGCGGGTCCATCTCGTCGTATTCTATATCTCGCTCATCTAAGCTCACCTTGAAGCTTCTCCGGCTCGTTCGCTGCGAAATCGTCGCTCCACATACGTGACAAGTGTTGACTCGCACGGTTGTATTTTATGTACGCGATGTGTTGTTTGAATAATAAAGGCGGCGTGTGCCGTCTGTGCAGGGATTTTCAGATGTCGCTGTTTCAAAGTAAGGTTTGCATTCAATCTTTTTTATAGGGTAACATAAATATAGAGAAACTTTTATAATTTTTATTTGCCTCGCAAAACATTATAAACGAAACTACTAAATAAGATATAAACGGCCTGAAACAGATAACAAGTAAAGACAATTAATAATTTTTTTTTTACTGTAATGACCTATATCTATACACCCAATACTGAAATGAAATAAAACATTTTATTCAACATAAATACACAAACGCAGCTCGCTGAGCGTCAAAATCAGTCTTCCACCCGTTCCAAGCGAAGCCCACTAAGAAGAAACGGAGAAATAAACTCAGTGGTTGTAATTTTTGGCTTCCGTGAGATACTTAAATTATAACAAAAAACTACAGTGTAAACTCCATGTAACGTTCCTCGATTTAACGACAAACTCCCTAAAGCGTGGAAATCAATTGGCTTTAGTTGGTTTAACTTGTCTTCCATCCACCTTTTCTTCTCTCCATTTAACGACAAATCTTTATAACGCCGCATATAAAATGCACAGTCCCTTCAGTGTCGTTATATAGAGTTTACACTATATTTCCATAATAAAATATTTGGGATGTAGGATAGAATACGTTTGATCAGAAGCAATTATAGTAACACAGTGTTAAGTCACTCGCTCGGCCACTGACAAGCCCTTTCAATGATCTGATTAATTATAAATTTTTATTCAGACCGGGAATCGAACCCGATACCTCTCGATTCGTGGTATGCTTATAGACTACTTGCAGGCTTACAGACTACTGCAAAGCTCACAAACAAAATTAAAATTTACTAAGAATTAATATAACAATGTTTTCAATTCCAGTTTTAATTTGTTAACGCCAATCTTACACGAACTGTAGTGTTCTGGTGTTGGTGCGTAATACGTTGGAAAATCAGTGCGTGCCCTACGCGCAGATTTCTTTAAATTACCCTTTATTATTATTTATTTTTAAAATGATTGATTTATAGATTTCTAATTATAAGTATAATTGGTGTTACTAATATGTAAAGCAATTAGCATTTCCTAATGTGAACTTGACTTCGCGTAGCGCTGTCCCTATGTATGAAGAAAATGTTGTTTTCAATTCTGAGTGGTGTTAGAACGTAATGGCGGTAAAGTGATTGTTAAACATTTTGTAATGGTATGCGGACAACGGAGTAGGTGGGTTTCCTGTATTGTAAGATGGCATCGTCACCCATGGCCATTCCGCCACTATCCGCATATTGGTTGTGTTACCGACTTTTTACGCCGCTTCATCGATATTTATTGTCATTACTTTATTCAGAGAAACAAATTAACGTCCTGAATTTAGTTATAATTAGGTGTCTTATAAAACGTATACATTTTCAATATTCTAATTTATTTACGCAGATCTGCTTAAGAATTTCTCCAGCGCTGGTGCGAAGATCGAGGCCAGCGGTTTCTTCAACGAGGACGCCAACACCTTGTACCCACCGTCGCCGCCCGAGGCGAAGCCCTCTCGCGCCGATTTGGCCAACGATCTTCTGCAGCAGCTGGACACACAATGCAAACAAGGTCAGTACCATTCGATTTCATCTGCAAAAGCCAATCTTATGTCAACGTGCGGAAGTCCATAATCGAACAGGCCTTTATTTTTTATCTAAAAATGTTTGCATCCGTGGGAGAATCATGTTGAAGCAGATGTTGGGCAGACTTGTCTGAAGTGGCACTACGGGCTCACAGAATACCAGCGTGAAAACCATGTACTGTGTTTTGCTGAGTGAGTGAGCAAATTGAAATTTAAAGCGGCGTAAAACCAGGCAACACAACCAAAGGTGCGATTTGTTACCAGAGAGGTTACCAGCTATACCATAAAAATCTTATAATAGGGTTTTCCATCACTTTTAGAATTATCTTTTGAATAATTATATATATCGATGATAATTTTGTCAATATTAGTAATTCGCTCTCTTAACCTTTATTTAATTTGGACCTTGATCTATGTTTCAAATCAGATTTCTGTCTAAATAATAGTACAGAAATTCGCGTGGCTATCGAAATTTGAAGGAACTCTGATGTGGCGTAGCTAATGTAGTCCTATGTCCTCTGGGTGGCAATAGGCAGTTTCGCAATCTCGTCCTATCTCGGGCCTTGCGATTCACCTCGCTCCATGCCTTCCCCATGACCCGCACATCTCAATTATCGTTAATAGCAAAATAATCTGAAATGTTCTCTATTTACATTATGTCTCGGTGTAGATACTAGTATCAAATCTTTCTCATTTTAAACTGAGGCAGATAAATCCCAAGAGGAACTGTCATTAAACGTTTCCGAATGAAAAGGTAAATTTTGACTGTTTATAGCAATTAAAAACACGATTTAGATTGTAGTGAATACTATTAAGATTATATCGGCCTTAAAATGGTGACCGATCGCCATATCTACAGAGAGCTTCGCTTATTGGTCTTATAAGCCTACCACGAAGCGAGAGGCATCGGTTCCATACCCGGTCCGAATAAAAACTTAAAATTTATTCGCGCCTCTCCATTTCCCGCGATACAATTTAAAAAATCAAGGAAGATAACTTGGAAAACCATAAGATATTCACTTTATTAGTAATGTTTTGATTACTTAATGAACCGAATGTCTGGCTGTGTTTAGTTGGATCTAGTTTGGGCCGCGTCGCCTTGTGCCCGGGTAGTCAGATTTTCCACGACTTTTATCTATTTAGATAACACAACAGCGATAACTAATTTTTCTGAATGAAATACGATTAGTGTAACACATTGTACAAACGATTGTTACTATTTGGATCAACTTGTGGGTTTCTGTGTGAGATTATAATTCTTGTCAATATTTGTCCGAATTTCTAAGATATCAACTGCCAGTTGAACAACTGCGCCGCGACTACCGTCGGTTGTGTTGTCGGCTCAGCTGCCTGCAGAGGTGTTTCCAAACCGATATGATTTACTCACCTAGGATAAGCGGTCCTCCGCCTATGGACACCCCTAGCCTTTGCAGAGCCCAAGTGCTATGCCGGCCTTAGGAATATGGACGCTCTTTTCTTCAAGGTCCGCAAGTCGTATTGGTTTTATTGAATTAGGGACCTTCGGAAAATAACTTTCTTATGCCTATAGGGCCGACAACGCACCCGCGTCCCAGTAGGGACTGCGCGTTTAAATCGTCCTAGGACCGATTTTCGTCATCATTTTGATTGTAACGTTAAGATAATGTAGGTACGCACTAATTGGACCGGAATACTTTTTTTCTTCTATAACGGACAACGGAGCAAGTGGGGCTCCTATATGGTAAGAGAACACCGCAGCCCATGAACTACCGCGCTACACTCCGCGCATTCACTCACTCTGCGAAACACTACAAGTACCGTTTGAGCCTGTGTATTCTGTGAGCCCGTGGTATCACTTCGAACAAGCCGGCCGGCAATTAGTGCGTTAGCATATGCTCCAACGTGGCTCTCTCATGGGTGAACTTGCTTGTACGTCCGCAGTATTTGTACCGCATTTCGCTCAGTGAGTTTAGCTTTTTTATGAGAGTCGTTAGCCTAAATTATGAGTTCGCTAAGTTAAAGTATTGATTTGGTATGGAACAGTTATTTTTTTTATCAAGAGAAAATAAAAACAATAGGATTTGATAATAGATTTATGAAGAGAAAATAACAAAAGATTTGATGATAGATTTCACAAAAATGAAAATTTTAACCCTTAAATAAAAAATCCTAGTTCTTTCGCAAATATAACTTCAAACAAAACCTGAGCGACTTGGAAGGGACCTTATTAGTCGACGTTATAACCGACGTAAAGTAGTTATATCAGCTGTCTAGTTTATTATCATAGGTCTCTATCTAGTATAGGTTATGTATGTGAACTTGTTGTGAAATGATGTCAGAAAAATATAAATATTTATTAATAAATATGTAATTAGAGTATATAATGTACTTAGCTACTTACAGTAAGTACAGGTTATAAGACTACACTAGTTATTAAAGTAATCATTCAAGTTTCAATTCAAATAGGCAAATAAGGGGCACTTTTGCAAGTCGATTTGAGTACAATAGCTACCACTGGTTGGGAAGGTATACCTGTACGAGAAGAACCAACAAGAAACTCATAGTATTTTTTTTATTTCCAAATTATATATTTTATATATTTAAAAAATTTAGTTCTGTTATGCTGGAACAAGAAGCGGTTGGTCGTTATAATTGTTAAATATATGTCGCTGTATCCGATGTTGTTATAGGCGGTATGTTTACTAATCAATTTACTAGAGATTCGGACGAGACCTTACAATCTGGTTGTAACAACTGATCGGTCGTTGTAAACGATGTCGTTGTAAACGATGTCGTTGTAGTTGGTTAACAACGCCATCTATACTCCCACTCGATAAGTCAGGTGTTGTATGTTGCGTTTTGCACGATTTATTCGGATTTATCGCTAACCTTGGATATTTCCTAGACCTTTGTTATATAGGCTAGAGGACGTTATGCTCACATATTTATTTGAAAATATTGTTGTGTTTTGTCTCGCGAGCGAGAGGGTGACGAGTGAGTGAGTGTATTCGATATGTAAAATACCCCTTCTTTTGTCGTATAGAGTCGAGACTTAAAAAAGATGCTTCGTTTACAAACATACAAACAGACACAGATCATTCTATTCGTATTCTTCTATTCCTTCAAACAGCAGGACATATAAAGCAAGTGCGTGGTATGCTTTGGTCCGAATATTTCTCGTCTTAATAGTAATAAATGCAACAACTGCATTGCGATTATAGAATATGTGTATATTACGGCAAAGTGAAGGTTCGGTTAATTGGAAAGTTGATTATGGACACAGTATGTTCACGAGGCCACCTTTTCATTATTTTGTTTATTGTGCGACATTTAAAGCGTATTCTATTTATGGCATAAAAAGTCAGCAACACAACCAGAGCGCGGAATGTGGCGCGATTGTCCATGCCCGGCGGTGATCTCTAACCATCAAGAAAATCCGCCAACATTGTTTGTGCCATATTAAAATAATACGTCTCAGGTACTGATTTCGTTGAGATAAGTTTTTGATAAGTAAAATGGTTAGAATCGTATTTGTAATGGACGTTGTAGCGTGAGTTACAGCCGCGCGGAGGCGATTCTTTTGAATAATATATTCACATTCGTATATTAAAATTATACTAACTATATTCAAATTAATAGATATTGGTAGAGCGGATTGATAGGTTGAATAAAACTTTCAGTCTGTGCAAGGAAGATGGTTTTTTTGTATTTGTAAAAGGTGCGGTGCTCGCTTGTTGCGCACACAAAATAGTTTTGAAATCTCAGTCTTAAGCCATAAGATTTAATATATTATACGGATATTGGAGCAGTAAGCCTTTTGTGAACAATTTAAAAACTGTTCAACAACATGCTCAGATCGCGGACTGTGGCGTGGTCCTCTTACCGTTTGTAGGAGTCCAGCATAAAAAAGATTGGGGCAACACAAGATTTACGGCCGAGTTTGGTGATGCCGTGCGTGTGGTGTCTTTGTACACAGTAATATTTGGAACTGGGGGAAATCTTTTACTTTGTAAGTACGAATTATCTTAAATTAAGATTTAAATGTATTCAATGATAGTTGTTGTATGTCGCTTGGGTAATGTGTTAAATTTCTTTGATGTCGCCCGGGAAGCGATTCGGTATTTGTTTCAATTTCGTGACGCGACACCCCGCAGTTGCAGTAACGCAATGGCTCTGTAGAATGTAGAGGCTGCCGAAGGAGAGAGGTGGAATCGGGCGCACGGTAGGAGAGGGGAGGCGCGAAGGGCAAGGGGCGAGGCTGCACGCTCCTGCGCACTCAGTTGTGGCGTGTGTCGTGCCGCGTTTGCAGGCCGTTCCGTTAGTGACAATAAATTCGATTCGTGCGATCAAGTTTGGGCGCTCGCGCTCGGCACGCGACCTATGCCTGCCACCGCCCCTGAGCCGCCTGGACGCCGTTAGAATGAAGTACCACTATCGCTGCATATGGAATAAGGAGATAGTGTTCAACTCACAGAAACTTGTTAAGAGACGTTAGGTGCCCGGTGTTAGCCCCGTACTCGCGTTCACGACGACACCCGCTCGCCAACGAGGAACCCGGACCCCAGCGACAGCCACTGCCCGCACTTCCCTAGTTATCGCTAGCTTACTGCGTCTCTGATGATGGCGCTTGCAGACCTGTATGCCGGTACGTGTGCCTCCAACTGTGTCAATGCTCGAGCCTCCGCCGGCAAGGTTATTGCGCTCCGATTTACTCAGAGTCGACGCTGCCTATATTATTGTACTAAAACATTTACTTGGCAAAACAATTCTTTTGGTTGAAGTGTGGCTTGTATGAAAATAAATGAATGTACTGATTGTACAACCAGTTACAATTGAAATCAAAAGTTACTCAGATAGTTAGTTCAACCTATCAAATTCTCACAGATATTTAGTCTGGTTTTGGTTTGTTTGTTTGTAATTTTTATGTAATTTTTCTTTGATGCCACAACTCCTGTACCCGTAAACTGATATAGCCTTTCAAAGTTTACTGAACATACAGAATATTTTTATTTGAACCAGTAGTTGCTGAGATAAGGTCGTTCAAAGAAACAAGATATATCATAAGATAGTTAGTTTTGTGGAAAAAGCTTTCTCTTTGAACAAATGTCGATTCGAGTTAAACGGATGCGGAGCTCTTGTCTGTATCTGTGTATATACGTGCAATGTCAAAAAGTCAGGCGATGTCACGTCGATAAGCTGTTTACATTATATTGAATCGAAAGGAGGAATGTTTTGTCGTTCATTAAATCAACATATGGAGCGACTGATCTGCTGTTCTCTCAGCTTGAAGTCCTGTAGATTCGCATTTGTTTCGAATAACTTAGCTCCGATACACGTGGCGGATAATAGGAAAAAATTATGTCCATAACGATTAATTATTACATATCAAAAAACCAGAGCATACATTTAAATTTGTTATGCAGATCAGGTGCCTGATATATGATAAATGTCTCCAACGGAACCTTACGGTTTTACAGGAGTGATATAAAGTTCTCGTGTCGCGGTGTTTATTGCCAAACTCAACCGAAACGACTCTACTCACTTTTTATAATATTACATTTATTGTTTATGTAGTAGCGGACAACGGAGCAGGTTGGTCACCGATATGGTAAGAGAACACAGCCGCCAGTGGCAACCGCGCCATAGTCCGCGCTTTGGTAGTTTTTACAGTTTTTACGCTGCTTAAGCGGCATAATTTCAAGTAATGTTTATTAATTATAAATAAAATAAACACATGACAGTTCAACACGAATATAAATAATTTATGTATGGATTATTTTTGTAGTGATTTACATTTATGTTAAACTATCATGAGCGTCCTCCGAATTTGTTGATAGGCGAATTATTAAACTAATTAACATTATGTTCCTATCTCGAGTTTTGACAATATTTTACGCTTCCGCTACTTTTCGTGGCGTTTAACGGCAAGTTCGAATAGAAAAAATTCCACTCGAACTCATTAAATAATATCGCTATATTATTAATGTGAATTAATTATCTTTGGAGCTTACAGCTCGCGTTGCGTTAGCCGCTGTGGTGAAACCAGTTGGCCGGAGGGCGACCTCGATCGCCGGCGGGCCAATAAATAAAATGGCGTATTGCCCACTTGTTTTCATTCCCGCGAATTGACATCGATCAGCCTTGTTTATGTCGCTTTGTTTTGAGACTGCCTCGACGAGCACTGCTGCTGCTGCACACGTACTGCCGTTTCGAGGCGCGTGGCAGATTCTAGTGTTCAGTCGAGCTTTTTATACCTACAACAGATTGATTATATATGACATTTGGTTTAGTTGTGAAACTGGAAAGGGTTACGCTATCTGACGACACAATTTCTAGGCTTTTCGACACAGTAGGCCTACGTTTCATTTTTGAAACCTCTTTATTACTTCAATTCTATTCGGACGCATCTGTATTAGATTTTGTTTTTATAATTTTTACCCATTGGAGCCCAACTGATGCACTAATTGGGCTCGTCTGAAGTACCACGAGCTCAGAGAATACCAGCGGGAAACAGTACTTGTACGGTGTATTTCTGAGTGAGTGTAGATATCGGAGACCGTTGAAACGGTATAGCCGTTTGCGCGGCGTAAAAAGGCGGCAACACAATTAAAGCGCTTGCAGCGCGGTTATCTATGGGCGACGATGCTCTTACCATAGAGGAACACCGCCTATTCCGTCGTCCGCTACACTATAAAAAAACTAATTTAAAATCACCGATGTTGAAATTTATAAAAATTACATGCAGCTCTAAATTCTCATCATTGTACTACTATCACCGATTGTTATATAGATACAGTGTACACTCCGTGTTACGTTCCTCGATTTAACAACAAACTTCTTAAAGCGTCGAAATCAATTGGCTTTAGTTTGTTTAGCTTGTCTTCTATCCACCTTTTCTTCTCTCCGTTTAACGACAACTCTTTATAACGCTATAAAATGCACAGTCCCTTCAGTGTCGTTATATAGAGTTTACACTATATTAGTATCAGACACGGCACATGGCTAGTTGCATATATATTTCCACATTCAGGCGCTGCTGTTGTGATTCGTAGCGGAGCGTTGGAGAACTTCTCCGATAGGTTTATCGCGGGTCATTCGGTTGCTGAGTGATTTCGACCTCAGAGTCTCTTTGTACGACGAGCCTGTTCTATATTAAACTACAGATAACGAATGTTCAAGTATTAGCGCTATGCTTTCTGGCGTATCGTTTGGAAGGTTTTTCCAAGCTAGGCGACATTTAGGAAGAGCTGTTTTCGTATTGTTTCTTGCTGTTAAATGAGAACGCGCTTTATAGCTTGACGCGGGTTTTGCGAGCAGCGCAAGGGTGTCTCCTGCGAGAGTCGGACTTCGGCTTGGACCGATGCTGAGCCAGATGGGCCAGAAAGTATCACCTATGTGAGGCTGCGGACTAGGTCCTCATCCTCGCTTCCAGCGAAGGCGGTTTTTAGCATTGCAATGCGTTTAGCTTCGTTTGAAGTAATATCTATTACCTCGTTTATACACTTGCAAGTAGAATACTCCCACAAGTTCCAAACGTTTCTTCCGTAGCAGCTGCCCTTGATCGCTCTTCGAAAATCGATTACACTTCTCATTATATTTTGAGAGTAGTGATTGGGATTTGGACGAGCGTAAAGAATGGAACCCGATGGAGTTTGTTGACTTTTCTTCTCAGGACTGGGTTCTTTTTTAGTTTTTAATACGCTAATAATTAGCTATGAACACTTACTCGTATTTGAGATAAAGATATTTGCTGGCGTGGATATGCATCGTCAAAGTTATCCACCTTCATTTGTCAAAATATAATTGTTATATGCATAATACAATCGGTTGACACTTCGAGCAAAATACACACGACATTAAGATAGCGTGATACGAACAAATAAAATCGAGGGCAATTTAAAATAACCACACACATGATAAGCATATTAAACAAAGATCCCGAGAAATTTTGAACCGTTTTTCATAAATTCTCCAACAATTCCTCTCAGTAAATATTAAATACAATTTTTATTTTATATCAATGTAATGTTTTGTACTGGTCGACTGAACTTTTTATTTTGTTTGTGTTATTTATCTTATGTTTAGAGTGTGTATGGGATACCGCTGAAAACTGACGTTCAAACACTTGTAGGACATACACCCGAGCGCTACTCCTTTATATACTTATCTTAATAATTATTAATTGTTATTTTGTTCATGTTGTATGGGTAAGATTTAAAGAAATTAACAAACAGACATAATATATGAACGCCACGCGTTTTAGTTTACGAATACCCGATTCTGAGATCAGCAAGCTTTTGAATGAAAAGAAAATGGCATGTTTGTAGGGACAAGTTACAACTGCAGTCTTTCGGCACAAGTTTGGAACGATCAATCGAACTCAAATGATCGACGCGATCGGCCAATTGGAGTTAATTGCCACTCATGCGCAGCGCGAGCAGTGGCTCGTTACACGATAACACTGCTTTAACGGCCCCGATGGAGGTCAACGAAACTGACAACTTTTTGTCGTCCGATGATTTAGATATTTAACATTTCATAAACATGCTTTAGAAATGGTGTATACCTGCTAATAAGATCAACCCATCAATTAGTTTTGTATGAATTTTCCATATCAAACAATAAACACTGTTCTCTTGATGGACTAGGGCAGATTACTGGGGGTTTGTTTCATCTGTATTACCTTAATTTATGCCGCTCCATAACTGCTAATGCCGTGCTACTACAAGCCCACCTGTCTGTGGAATCAGCTGCCTGCAGAGATTTTTCGAAACCAATATGACTTGGGAACTTCAAAAAAGCCTTAAAAACCAATAATGTCTGAAATAGAAACAACATACTCGTACAAACGATTCGTAATAAAAACTGAAAAGTGAATTTGAACCTTAATACCATATCATAAAGTATGTTAGAGGAGAGGTTTCGGGAATGTAAAACAATTATCGGACTACCAAAATGCAGTTTATTTGGTTTGGCGGATCGGAAGATGGCTGAGGGATTCTAATTTGAGCCGGTAGGTGGCGTAGTCAGGACGCAGGACGATGTCTGTTGGGTGCACAAGTTTTGTTTAAAGATTTTTTTACAAATGCGACAATTTTGTTATTATTACAAAACTATAAATATATAACGAGACCTTGTAAGCACATTACAAAACTATATAAGTTTATACATGCACCTACTTTGCAAGACTCCTATGAGCTTAGGTTGGCGTACTTTTACAACGGTATCCGAGGTAAAATGACCAATGAATCTTACGTTTCATAACCCATTTACACATCGTGCTGGTGGCTGCTTCTCGTGGCTAGGCAAGCATGTAAATGAGCCATTAAAATGTAAAAATTGAGCGCACAAAGCCGCACTCAGTGGCGGAATGTTCCACACACTTAAGTAGCGGTGTCAGAGCTCCGTTCGAACATTTACAAACATTTGCGTGTCAGCCTTATCTCTGTTACTGGTTATGGCTTGCCAGCTACCCGAATTTAATTATTTTGCCAGTTTTTTCTCGAAGGCAAGCAAGCCTCGTAGCTAAATGGTCTTATAAGCCTACCACGAAGCGAGAGGTATCGGGTTCGATCTCCGGTCCGAATAAAATTTACAATTTTTTAGATCTTTGGAATGTCTTGGCATTGGCAATGAATCAGGTGGGGTCGTGGGGTCTCCTCTATGATAACATCACAACTGCGTCACAAATCAGGCGGTAACTCATCGAAAGCGCGTTCGATGTGTTGCCGACTTTACACCTTACACCTTAGCGGTCCAACTTCAAGGGCCTCCCTACTCACTTAGCGACAACTACCTACACACAGGACAAGTTTCACGCTGATATTCTGTGAGCCCGTGGTATCATTTCATGGCGTCAACCATTCGTTAATTGAATTGCTTTATATAAAAACAGTTCGCGTGAATAACGATTTATAATATCAATATAGATTATGTTGGCGTGTTAATTACATCGAAAATATTAATGTTTCCCCATCTGCACGTGTAGGGATTCCAATTACCGTCGGCGCTATCTTTGCGTTGCATTATTTAGATTACACGACACAAATCTGTCGCTTTCTCTAACAAGAAGTTCTATATGGTTGTTTTTATTATATAGCAGACGACTGGGCAAACGATTACTTACCATCGGGTAATAGATGGCGGCCGCCCATGGACAAGTGCGCCACAATTCTCGCTTGGTTTTGTTGCCGGTATCGTCACTCCCCCAGGCTTCAATAATTGTTTGTAATGCTTGTAGTTCAATTGACTCATGCGGCTCGTTTGCTCGTTACAGAAAACATATTCTCCAACTGGCTGGAGGAGAAGGCGGAGCTGCCTATCTTCGAGAACATCTCGCAAATACCGGAGCGCGTGGAGGTGCACCAAGCCCCCTACCAAGCCGTCGCTCCGCAGCCCACGGAGGAGCTGCTGAGGGAGTTCGAGAGCGTGTACGGCGCCGTCGAACTCACCCACCTCACGCCGCCGCAGAGCCCTCCCGGCCCGGCCACCCAGTTGCTGCTCAGCTACGCCCAGCAGGCTCAGGGCGTGCAGCAGCCCGAACCGTGGCAGCTGCCCCACGTGGCGGCAGTCGTGCCGGACCTGGAGGCGCAAGCGCTGGAGGAGCTGGTGCGGCACCGCGCAGCGCAGCTCGCCTCGCCGCTGCCCTCTGGCGACAGCGCGTCGGCCGCCTCGTCGCCGCCCTCCTCGCCGCGCTCGCTTTCCACTGACGACGAGTGGCCGTCGTCGGGGCGGGCCAAGCCCTACTCGCGCAACCCGGAGGACCGGCGCAGCCGTAAGAAGGAGCAGAACAAGAACGCGGCGACGCGCTACCGCCAGAAGAAGAAGGCCGAGGTGGAGGTGCTGCTCGGCGAGGAGCGCGCGCTGCGTCAGCGGCACGCGCAGCTCGGCGACAAGTGCTCGGACCTCCAGCGCGAGACCCGCTACATCAAGGGCCTGATGCGGGACCTCTTCCGGGCCAAGGGGCTCATCAACTAGCTCCCGCCACGCCCGCGCCCACTCCAAGAGGGATTCTAGCCCGCAGCGCCGACGCGCCGCCCTGCACCAAGATTTGCAGCCTGCTTGCTTTCGCCTTAAGCTCTTTAAATTTACATAGTTTAGTCCTTTTGTTAAGCGGATTGATTTTAGCGGATTCGACTTCGAGCAGCCTCGCTCAAGACTTCACCGCGTCGCGAGTGGCGCTTTCTTCTTAGAGGATAGGTTGCATTCCCCGCTATGGAAGCCTGCGGTTACATTTATTTACATTGGTTGTACACTTCGATTTTATCGGTATATTTTACATATCAAATTTTATTTTGTTGCGAAATGAATTCATGTTTTCATACAATAAATGGAATGCGACGGCGGAGATTGTATGTTTTACTTTAAATCCTACTAACTTGTACTAATATAATGAAGGGAAGGTATTTGTATTAGTTTTAATTAATAAAATGATGAACTACTGGACCGATTTTGATTTGAAATGATAAAGAATGTAATAGAATAATACCACCTAGTGGAGTAATGAAATCTTTAACAAAAACTAAGTCAAATTGTGTCAGCTCCAAGTAAGCATGAAATAATTTACTTACAAGACTAATTAACCTTTTTAGTTATCATTTCGTGGATGTGATCTGTCAATATTATCATTCTATAATTGACAAAGAATTATATTCACTAAAATATACAAACAAGTGGCCTTATAGAATATAAATATTTCGTTCTTCAGTAAATGTCACATCACGATGGAAATTTTTTTTAAAAACAAACTGGTTTTTTACACTACAAAACTCTAGAAGGGCTGGATATTCCTAAAATTTAGTACAGAGGTAGCTGACATGGTTTTGTCTTGTTACAAAAATAGAGGGTAATGTTTTACAGGTGCAAAAATTGCTGAAGATTGATAATTGGATCGGTAAGAGTCGCCAGGTCCACTTGTACGTATTGTATAACGAAGTGGTGTGTTGAAATAAGACGCTTATGCATTGTGGAACAAAATCGTGCATAATTCGAATGTCTTATCATAACAAGAATGTTAATTTGCCGACCTTGGTTGCTTGCACTAATAAAATAGGTATTTCTTTAAGGACAAATGTGCATTGCTTAAAAACCTGTTAACTGTCATAACTATGCATTTTATATTGCGTATGTTCATAAGACTATAAAATATAAAGTCAAGTAAATCCTATACGATAGAACCACTATAAGTTGAACATGAAAGGAGATGCCATAAATATAGTAGTATAGCAGACAACGGAGCAGGTGGGACTTTATATGTTTTACTCTGGACTTTAGTTTTGTCGACGGCCTAATTCATTCTTGAGCTTGGCCCGACCACCGTCAATTGTTGTATAATAAATGCTATGTTGGAGATACAGAGGTAAAATTAAAATTTTCGAGTTATGGAAGGAAAATATGTACTAAAATGGTTTGGACGAGGTTGCTGATTATTCATATTCAACGGTTTCTAATCGTAGTTCGATTTAACGTGGTTCAACTGTATATAATTCTGGTGTCACAATGTTTGTTGTCAAACTGCTCCGAAACAAATCGAGCGATTTATATATATCACAGAATACAGCGTGAAGCGGTACATGCACTATGTTTCGCAGAGTGAATGAGGATATCGGAAGTCCTTAAAAAGACGCTTAAGTGGCGTAAAAAGCCAGCAATACAACCATAGCGCGGACCTCTTACCACATTGGAGACCCACCTGCGCCGTTGTCCGCTATACTGTAAGGAAAATAGGTTAGAGAATTGGTCACCCTATTTTTACCACTAAAGGTAAAGGTGTAAGTGGTAAAGATGGTACAATAATCCATTTATTGTACCAGAGTAGTTATTATAAATCAACAATGAAAATTCGACTCAACTTTCACCTTTTCTAAAAGAGCTCCTATTTTTGAATACCGGCACTAGTGTATTATTTGATGGCAAGACGAAGTTTGCCGGCTTCAGCTAATTTTTATTAAACTCAAACGCATCCAAATAGATAACCTTTCAGAATGGTAATAAATTATTTTCTTCGATGACATACCAATGACAGGAAAATTGTCTAAATATTTCTTTAGAGAGTTGAGATCTTGGACGGAAATAGATGTAACTGTCTCTGCTATATCTGTAGCATCTTAGCACCCGAATGAATTTACTGACTTCAGTGCGGTTTTATCGTTTCATTGATTTGATTTACTTGAAGTAATTAAATCGTAACTTTAGATGTGTTGACATGATAACATTGTGAAGAAAAATAATTTAAACGACCTTCTAAAACCCGAAAATGAGGATATCGATAAAGATTATCCCAAATCTGTATGCTGAATATTTATGTAAAATTGGAGTTGAATTCTTATTACTTTTATAGTAATTGGAAGACACCATTATCATCAAAAATGTAAATGAGCAGAAGGCTTTAAAACGTTCAGTATTGGAACCACACATATCGGCGCGATGCGGGTGAAACTTTGGATCTAGTCGACTGCTTGTCGACGATTCGAGCCGCCCTCGCTGAATACGATATAGAAAAAGAAGCTGATGTATGGGAGCCCCCGTCCAGAGGTGAGAGCAAATTGATATTTTATGGTAGCTTCACGTAATTGTGTTTAACGTTAGCGGACTCTCAATAACTTAACTAAAAGAATAGTAATTGGCATAATCACGAACATATCAATGCAAAACAACGAAAGAAGTGGGCGAAATAGGAACGATGTGCACGACACGAAGGCTGGATGCTGTGAGCGTGCGAAGCTGGAGCGCGCTGGCTCTCGCGTTTCTGTTAGGCGGGCGGCGGGGAAGCATGGGGCCGAAATGAGGACGGCAGCTCGCTTCTAACAATAATATGTTCTATGTTAGAGTAGGTACCAATTGGGCCGAATGATTAGTAAAATACTAGTTTTGTAAACAAGCCTCAGTTATCGTTTCTTTCCGAGATACTCCTTTTTTTAAGCCAGCATTTTCCTTATTTTTAAGTGGCTCCGATATTAATTACGTGCATAATTGGATTTAAAAGAATATCTCGTTGTTATTCATTCGAACGTCATAGATGCGAGTTTAATTATGATAACAGAGACTTGCCTTGGCTTTTGCCGTCGCCCCGACGTTTTGATAAACATTCATTCTCAGGCCATCTTTTTAAGCGATTTTGTTGATTGAAATCTGTTCATTTATTCGAGATAAGTTTAAGCCACGCGTAAACTTATGCGGAACAATGTCGTCAAAGTGAAATCTTTATCTAAAAGAGTCATATCAATCAGTTACACTTAATTTTTAAAATGAATTTTTTTTATGATATATGTAAGTGACAACGGAGCAGGTGGGTAGGTAAATAAGTAATAATTGAAAATTTACAGTCGAATGCGAAACCCTCGTTTCATATAGGTAGGCTCGGTAGGCTTATAAGACCACTTCGACTCTATGATCTGTCAAGTGTAAGAGCAAAATTAAAAAATTCCATATTGATTTTGATTTCATTGAATCTGCAGTGACATTGTTATATTAATTAAATTCAATCAATTATGGAATGATACCAATTAGATGTTGCTTAAGAGTTTGTTCACACATAGCGGTATCCGTGTGGATGCAAATCTTATTAACATTAGCGCCATTAATTCGTTCACACATGCTCGCATGGACAGTTAATCCGCGCGGCTACCGCCACTCAATCGCTTCAAAATGGATTCGCGGGGATCTTTTTCCTGGACGTCTCTTTAGCGCATTCAATTGTACGACTTAGAGCTCCCCACTATAGCCCAATGGATGAAGCTAAAACTCCTCGCCTAACTAAACACAACACGATCTGGATAATCATATCACAATGGCTAACAACAAGCTGATAACCTCCCGAGAGGGTAATAACATAAACTCAGATGGTAGGGTTCTGTGTAGAGACCGCGATAACAACCACCTCCGTATCCGGCGGACCTAGCTACGTCGCCAAAATCAGTCCAGTAAGCTTCCGACCGACTGCTTAGCCGGCCAAAGCCTCCGCGACGGCCCAAGGTGAGGTTCGTGTCTCGCAGGAGATGCCCTTACGCTAGTCGCGGCTAAAATCAATTCACGGCGAGCCTATGGCTCACTCCAAAAGACCATGTGATGCTGTGATGGCTGTATAGCCGGAAGCACATAGCCCTTCTATAAAAAAGGTGACAAGTGATCGAATCTACACCGAACTATTCATCGATGAGGTGATAAAGAGGCCTGCTCTGTGTGGACATTCAATGTGCGGAATATTCTAATAAAATTGTTAGAAACGGAGCTTGGCAGGAGATGGTGGACATTTTCGGAGAAAATGAAGATTCTTTATAAAGGTCCTTATAAAGGTCACCGGAAGACGCTGGATGCAGGTCGCCTCCGACAGGTATTCATGGAGATCCAAGGGGGAGGCCTATGTCAAGCAGTGGACGTCTTACGGCTGAAATGACAATGATTATGATGTGCAACCGACGCGACGCCATCTCGATTTTTATTATTTAGCGTGAACTGTAACAAATTATTTTATACTTTTGTGTCTTGCCGTTCTACACGACCCTCATTTACAAACAGATACTGATACAATATGTAAAGTATCTTCATATTGCATACCATATTTACTAGTTCTAACGAAATTGTATAGCACGCAACCGGTCTTTATTATGTCTTTGGCAAAGTCTATATTAACGTTTAAATGCCTACGACAAATGCGCCACCTAATTGCCAGAATTGAAAAAGTGTATTCGGTATAACGTCAAGCAATTAATATCCTGTAATTAATATTTTTTCATATGATAACCCTTTACCTGCATAGGGTCGCATTACATTCTCAGATAACCGTAAAACATATCGACATTCTTAAATAATTGAATAATTTTGATTCAAAACTTCTTAAATTCGGATATAAAGTCTGGAACTGATCATTGGTGAGTCGATCACGTAATTATGGATGTACCCATTACTGCTGTTTCTTCTTTCTTTTTTTATACGGAGCAACAAGTATACACATAATTGCTTCTTCGACTTGCATGATCGAAGACTGAAGCGACTGTCACTCGGTGCGGACTAGGCACTCCGCATTTACATCGGCCATGTCTTACCATATAACTTCTCTTACCATATAAACGACCCACCTGCATCTTTGTCCGCTACACCATAAAAAGTTAAACTCATTAAAAGTCTTTTGTTATTGTTAAAATTGAGATCAATATTAAATATGTCTGTTATTGTATATTCTTATAAATAATTATAAATCAAAGCGTACTTAATAAACAGTGGTTGGGTGCCTACGTAATGTTTTTGTGTCATGCTATAATCCACGCTATGAGGAAAATTTTGTTCAATTACGTTTGATTCATGAAGTATACTTTTGCTCATAAGTACTATTTAAGTGGGCATTGTTAATGATCTGTTAAAATTAACATTTTAAAATGATATAACAGATCCTTGTTTGTCCCATTGGGACAATATATCCCCTCGGGATAAAAAATCAATTGTACAGCTCTTAATGTGTTGCTGGCTTTTGCCGAACTCAGCAAACGTACTTTTTCACAGCGTACCTATCCCTTAAAGTCTCATAGAATACTCAGCGTGAAACGGTACTTGTACATAGACACGTAACAAGTTAGTGTAACACGTAGTTGTACAAGTAAGAAGACAAGCAATGCGCGGACTGTGGCGCGGTTGTTCATGGGCAGCGGTGTTCTCTTACCACAAAGGCACCTCATCTTCTCCCTTGTCCGCTATAGAATCTAAACACACAGGCTACAACAGGTGGGTATGTGACAATACCGTGTTTAGATTGTCACTACAAATGGGAAGTCCTTGCAAAAGTACATGATAATAAACAAGGCGCAGTCAGTGCGTTATTTGAGGCCAACTTTCATTCGAACAGATTGTGCCGACTCAATGTAATCCAAGGTTAGCGCCGCAATTAATTTATCATATTCATTGTTAATAATGATCGGAAAAAACCTTTTTTTATTAGAAAAATAATTGTTTTATGGTAATGAACTTTTAAAAAAATTACGATGAATGTCGCAGAAGTGTTTCTATTTTTCCTTCAGTTTTATAATACCTTTCCGAACAGAATGGCTCTCATCAAAATTCTTTAGCAACACAATGGCGTATCTTTGTTCGCGATGATACATGATCGATGAAATGTTCAGAGAATACGTGCTTACAGTTTAATTGGATGGATTACACTTAATGTAAGGAAATGGATTTTTATTGTAGGTTTTTAAGCCCCTAGCATTTGAGTGGTTATATATTTAGCGGGTTTATGTGGGGATATCAGTAAGGAGAGGGTTTCCCCAGAGGGTGGGTGAAAACCCGAGTTCCTGCCCCGACTGGCAGCTGTAGGGGACGCTAAAATCTTAATTGATCAACTAAAAATAGTTACACAGAGCGCCTATCATCAAGTGCGTCACTTCACCGATAATTAAATTAATTTTATGAACATCTTCAATTGACGTACTCTAGCTTCATAATGTAAATAATGTAGAACGTTAGGAAAGGCCACCATAACCAAATTGTCACCTCTACTCGAAAATGTATGAGAATCAGAGTTGGGTTTTGGCGCCATTATGTTTTTTAAACTCAGTATTTGTGATGTTTTATATACCAAGTTCGCTATTAAGTTATTATTAAGTTTCGCGATGGAAAGTCGATCTCACGAAGGGCAACCGCTGGATCCAGATCGCTCAAGATCGCAACAGGTCTCTCGGGGAGGCCTATGTCCAGTAGTGGGCTTGAATAGGCTGATGATGATGATGATGATATACCAAGTTGGGTTTAGGTATAATTTACTTTCAGAACATTGAAATGCGATTATTTGTGTATTAAATATTCTATAAGTCATAAGTAAACGAATCTATTTTAGGCAAATTAGATCCAAAATCTAAATTAGTTGCTCAGGGCCCAAAATATAAGGCAAGGAGAAAGTTTGTTAAGTAAATACAGACGTAATGTAGAAGACTTTTACATACTATTATTATAACATTTCTTTAATTTATTAAATATTCTTAGGTTTGACCAGCATTTCAAAAGTTTTTACAAAATGTTGTATGTTGTCGTTTTCCAATTGTACATAATATAATATAACTCTGTTTGAACAATTTAGGATATAGTTACATTGTAATTGTATGATTTTTACGATAGTTATATTAATATTACTTTGATTTAACATAAGGCTCTTGAGAGGGATCCTGACATGTGTAATACTAAAAAAAATATAATTAATTTTTATTTTGTATGTAAATATTGCTTATGTTTAATTTGAAGTTCTAAATTAGATTATAACAATTAAGTTGGGTTTTATGTTATATATTTTATTAGTTAAATAAATGTCAATGGGTAAGAATAGAAGATAAAAAACATATTTTTTTTAAAGTTTTATATAAATAAAAACATATTTTAATGAAACTAAATATTTTCTAAAATTGCGACAGAGTAAGATTTATGATGAAACAGAATTTAAATGAATTTATTTATATTCGTCATATAATTATTTTTTAGATGGCGCTTGTGGGTTCTATCTGGAAACTAATCTCCACTCCCAAACCAGGATAACATTTGTAACAGAGCTAAATTAATTTATTCCCGAATTTGGAATTTGCTTCTAGTCAAAGTTCTGTGTTTGTTGTTGCTTCAACTTTAGTCTAATATCTTGGTCTTCGCTGTCTAGTTTCTGATAGATTCGTATCATACGTAATTCAAATTAATAATTCTAAATTGATATTTCTCACTGGCAATGATATCGACAAGGGTGCCACTTTAATGTCAATTGTCAAATATCTTTTATTTTGACTATTTGAAACAGCAATCTGGTTCAGTCCGCAATTCAAAGTCTTTAATTTCTATACTAGCAATATATAATTTAAAAATTTTGTTTGTTATGGCAGCTCGCAAATTATGTTATCGAAGTTCTGTAATGTTTTTCTTGAAAATAACAATGGTCATATTCAGTTTGAAAAAAGGTAGCAATATTTTCGTTCTTGTTTTTCTCTTTTATTAAATATTTTGTCGTTAAATAGATAAATAAAATAAGACTATGGAATAATAAAGAAAAATGAATGAGAGAAAGCCAGAGATGAACCCGTGGGAGAGCCATGCTAGCTCGTCCGAAGTAATATCACAGGCTCACAGAATACTCAACGTGAAATGATACTTGTACTGTGTTTCGCAGAGTGAGAGAGGATATCGAAGGCTCTTAAAAGTGCCGCTAAGGGGCGTAAAAAGCCGGGAACACAGCCAATGTGAGGACTGTGGCACGATTATTGGTGGTGTTCATGGGCGGCGGTGTTCTCTTACCATATTGGAGACCTACCTGCTCCGTTGTCCGCTATAAAGTAAAGAAAAAAGAGCTAATAGTAGCACATATAAAAAGAGTTTGCGGCAATAAAATACCAGGTTTTATCTTCGCCCCCGCACTATCTCTCTTGAGGTCAATTCCACTAAATGTTTATGTGGAGTATCGGATATCTTCTATTTATTTCAAATAAATACCAATTTTCCTTGGTCAGGCAAGAGAGGCTTGGATGAATTTCTCTAATTATTATTCTGTTGTCTTCGTAATTGTGACGAGGTTAGTATGAAAGTAAAAAATTGTGATTTGATACGGAAAAACAAACGATGATAATAATAATAATAATATCCATATATATAACAGACACACCTAGATTTATAAAAAGACTTTTTATTTTCACCTTCTTTGACTTTTTCTATAGCAATTCAAATAATTAGTACAAATAGAACGATTTGCATTTTAAAGACGTACGTTTATAATGCGTAGGTTTAAGACTGAGTGGGTGCAACGAGGTCTCTTTCTTCGTTGAACAAGCGATATGTCTATAAATTGATTTATGATAACCTGGGCATTTAATTTATTATACAATTTAAATAAGTAATATATATTCTAGGAAATAATAAGAGATGTAACAAAAATAGTTCCTAAAGGCTTGGGTTAGTTGGATATGGATATAGATCCAAAACATTACCAGCAAGTTAGTTGCCATTTTTTGGACCTACGGACAAATGCGCCACGATGTCGTACCCTCAATCAGTCCGCAAAGTACAAATATATAACAATACAATAGCTGGTATTCTTTGAGCCCGTTTCATTCCGGACGAGCCGGTCCAAATTAGTGAGTCAGAATGGCTCTCTCACGGAGAAGACAGTGTTAAGAGGATCGCCAGGCTAATCACGACCTTTCAAAAATTAAAGAATGAATGAAATTATAAATTTTATTCAGACCGGGGATCGAAGTCAATACTCATGTCACCGTAACACATAGGAGTGCTCGACCATGAGGCACTAAGAATTTTGAATAAACTCACAGTGAAATATTAAAATAATGTATAATATATTTCAAAATAAGATACTAGTTTTCTATGGATAAAGTCGCTCGTTCGTCTAGGCTCCGACATTAATGCCATAATGGAGTCCTGTGTTATATCGGGTCAAGGAGTCGATACAGCCTCTGAATTATAAACGCTCACACATCATTAATAGACCTTGACTAACATAAAGCAAGACAAATTTCGATATTTTTTACATATATTGATGTTAAGAATATAATAAGATAAAGTTTTCATAAAAATTTATATTCATATAAGCATAAGAAACTTGTAACTTGTAAGTTGACCAGTGCATGCCTTTTTATAACGGAGCAGGTGGGTCTCCTACATGGTAAGAGAACACCGCAGCCATTGACAACCGCGGCACAGTGCACGCGTTGTTTGTGTTGCCGTATTATATTTACGCCGCTTGAGCGGTATTTTTAAGGGCCTCTGATATCGTCACTCACTCAGCGAAACACAGTAGAAGCACCGTTTCAAGTACAAAAATCCTGTAAGGCTTGCTTTTTCATGATTCTTTTTCAAATAAATAATCATGAACATTCATTAGTTTGTCCGTACCTATAGGTTATTTAATTTATGCTTTTGATAAAACACATAAACCTGCACAAACTTACCCCGTCTGAATCATGATCGATAAGAACAGTTTTTTTATAAAAAACAGTCGATAAGGGTTTTACCGCCCTGTTAAGTACAGTCTTTCGAGCAGCGTGTTAACTTATCGCAGATATTTGTGGCACCAAGTCGTCCAATGTATAAACAAACTCGTATCTGAAGTCGAGGTACTTGTCCAAAGTAACTCGGACAGGTTATTGCTATTAGTAAAACGGGCAATTTTCCACAACTCGCTGTCCGAGCGCCTATTTTGCGTGTGGGATGGTCTGATGTGCCATTATAGCCCCCTAGCTCTCCAAGAAACTTCAGCAGCCCTTTCGTAAGCGGCGATCTCAGAGAGCGACCTCGCAGTCCCGAGGTGTATACTGTAGGTGTATACTGCAACTCCCGTACACTCTAAAAGGATATGAGATGCTGTTTCGTCCTCTCGAACTAGGATTAAAAACAAAACTTGGAGATGTAGTGATGTACAGAAACAAATATTCTTTTCTCGATGACGCAAAAATATAGTGAATAAAGTGACGAACGTATTAATATATTTTTCAATGAAATATTTATAAAGCGAGAGCGTTTCTAAATCGGCGTGGGTAGCGGGTAGAATCAGGCGAGGTGAGAACGCTGAAGTGAAGGCGCCGTGATATTGGTGAGCGAGTGGAGCTGCTTGGGCGGGCGCGAGGGTGTGCGGCGCGGCGGGGGCGGGCGGTGCGCAAGGCGGCGGGTGGTGTAACAAGTGACGCGGCCCGGGGAGCAACAGTCTGCCGTAGCCCGGCCACGCGGTCTCACACGCCACGAACGCTGCAGCTGGATCGTGCACCTCGCGTAAGTAGAGCTTTATTACTTGTACCGGTGCGCTGGCCGCGCCGTGTCCGCCCGGGGCGCGCGCCGCCGTCTCACAGATGGATGCTCTTACGGAGCCGATGTACCTGTTGCATGTCAGGACGACATCACATCCTGATGAACAATTTCATCGGCCTTTGCTGGGCAGCTTCACAAGCGGCAAATTGTTGGTCTCGCGTCGTCCTCCATAATATTTGCATTGGCACGGTCACCCTCGGCTCTGATTGATACAATTTTACTCGAATCATCTCTATACCTTATATATTTATTTGTAATACATTCAAAGACTTCTACGCATGAAAAATATAATTTTAGAATTAAAATTACTCAGTTGCATAAAATTACTAGTGAGTGGTTCAAAATATGTTTCATTTATTCGGCCATATTAATTTATTCAAGGTACGTTGTTCACGCTCGGGATTCCCTGAATAGTGTACCCGTGCAACTAGAATCGCTCATTTATAATTCAACCCACGAATTTAAAGTAACTGACTTTAATAGGAATTTTTCCTTGCCTGATTCAACGTTTCTTCTCGAGTCAAGCAGCGATTATTCAAAAGTTAACCCCCGTGCCTATGGCGTTGCGACGTTGACAAATGGCGACGATTTCGCAAGCAATTGTTGGTTCGCGAGGAAGATTCCCTTTCGCGTTCCAACAGCTCATAGTTCACCTATAAACCATTTGTAAAGCTTTTAAGTTATGCGGCGTTTGTGTTCCTAGCAGCCCGCTAAAAGGCGATTCTTGTACTTTTACTATAGCTGTGTATATCTGCTTAAATATCTTTCCTTTGTCTCTTACTATAATTTAATTCATATGATATAATATCATGATTTATGATTTTTTTTCATCGAATTGCTATTGTTGCCGAGAATCCGCCGAACGGTGTTGAAAATTTCATTATGAAGTCATTCACTGTAGAAAGAATTTAATAATAAACCGAACCTAGCGGCCAACGCATCAGATGAGCTCAACTTATATTACTCTGAATATTTTAAGGGATATTATCTATACTAATATTATAAGGCGTACCAAGTTGAACGTGCAAAACCTTTAGATTGATATTTCAGAGTCAACAACTAATGCTACGACTTTGAACATAACGGATTATGAATACTCAGTTGTTATGAGATTTGTGTGAAAAGGCAATGTTTGTCGGTCTACAACCGAGCGTTCTTTAAGTGGCGCAATATGTGGCGCATACATCTCTATGAAATCAGCTGGCTGCATAGATATTTCTAAATGAGTAAATGGGGATCTTCAAAAACAGATCGGACCCTTAAAACCTGATAACGCACCCACCCCATTAGAGACTGGGGCTGCCTCGCTGTTTTCATAGAAAAAGTATCTTTTCAAAAGTTACTCTCATTGGGAATGAATACATTTATTGAGAACATTTTACTGTACTTTTTCTGTTAATTTTTTAATCATTGAACGATCTTGAATATAAAACTCGCGTTAGGGTGTTTATTACCAAACTCTTCTGAAACGATTCGATTGATTTTTATCAAATGTTGCGTTCATATTTGTCGTATATCTATCTATACATATGTATTTTAAGGCACGTCTATGTAGGTTTGTATAAATCAGTGGGAATGAAGCTGACGTTCCTTTCGCTCCAAATTATTCACTCCAAAAGTTATGCTTTTGAAATAAAATAAAAATACATATAATCGTAAATTTGTTCACTCTTTTATGGTTAAATCATATTTTTAAGAGAAATTAGTATTTTAATATTTCATATGGTTAAACAAAGTTTTCCGGAATCAACTGTATATATGAGCTGAGCTACGTAAGTCTGTAGCAAATTAGTAGCACGCTGCGTAAAGGTTTAAGGAATTACGATTATATTTGTTTTAGCATTGTACAAATAATACAGATAAACAGTGTACTTTTAAGCTTTGTGAAAAATAACCAGGACATTTGACATTACTGGAATTATAAGAGGAACAACATGGATCTTATTTTTTGTAATAAGTTTTTAAAATTGGTTTAAGTTTACTAATTGTAGTTGAGTAAAAGTTAAAGTAAATCAAATTGTCGATTAGAAAAATTAACCAGAAACATTAATTGTCAATTCTTTGTTTTAGGTTAGTAGTTTATAGGATAGCGGACAACGGAGTAGGTGTGTCTCCTATATGGTAAGAGAACACCGCCGCCCGTGGACAACCGTGTCACAGTCCGGGCATTGATTGTGTTGCTGGATTCTTTCGCCACTGAAGCGACAAGTTTAAGGGTCTCCGATATCCTCACTCACTCAGCGAAACTCAGTAGAGGTACCGTTTCAAATACAATCACAATTTCACGCTGAGTATTATGGCCCGTGGAATGGTAACTTCGGACGAGCCGGCCCAATTACTGCGTCAGCATAGCTCGCCCACGGGTACGACAGTATTAAGACACTCGCTCGGCCACTATCAAACCCTTCCAGAAACTAATATATTATAAATTAAATTATAACTGCCCGGACCGGGATTCGAACCCGATACCTCTCGCTTCTTTAGCTAAAAGGCTCTCAAAGGCTCTTCATAATTTTCTCATTATCTGATAAATTCTTATAAAATTTATTGGTATTTAAATATTAAATTTTTATTTCAGACGAATGACATTGTATTGTGCTTTAAAAATAATCCAATATCTTGTTTACGTATAAATCATTTAAATCCATTTGGAAATATTGTGATAGTTTTTAATGGATATACATATCTCACGCGTTTACTGCGGCACTCGGAGTTTATAATAGATGGATCCTGTTTTCATTTGAACGCGAGGCTCGGATATTTTATAACTATACGAGCTTACGGGTGAATTTATCGAGCGAGACTGTTATTTGAATTATGTAAAAGCAAGTCGGATGTGTGTACCGTTGTAGCAGATTTTTTCGCAATGACGACGTTTGTAGGTTGTTTTATCGTAACAAGAAAGATGTGTCATTTGTTTGAAGTATGCGACGGTTAGGTACATTAGGAACTTATGTCTTTGGAATCACCGATCTAAGGTTTTTTATTATTATATTTTATTTTATATATTTGCAATTTCACTTTTATTATATTCTTGGTGAGAAAAATCCAACTATAGTAAAACTTCTTTCATGCGTATACTTTTCATGTATATAGAAGGCAATCAAATTCTTCAATTAATTAAAAATATTTAATAATATCGCCAACAAAAATTGCAAAGTTACTCCGATAAAACTCCCACGTCGGATAGGTACCTAAATCATACAAATTTGTCGGCAATTTCTCAATTTTAAATGTGAAATATGGTTGTAAGAAAACCGCCGAGTCAGACGACATAAATTCCACCGGGAGCAGCGAATTTATAAATGATCTAGACACTCCAATGTTTTTAGGTCCGCCTCGTCACAGTAATGGGTCAGCAATCAATTGCATCGAGCAGGCTGAATGTTCTCCATCGCGGCTCGATAGCCATTATTTTATCATGACAACAATAAAATAGGCTGCTTATCGGATCTCAATCCGGTCCCAATAATTTGTTAGGATTGGCCGTTTTGTGGCTATAGAGTGCTCTGTTAAAGCGACAGGCGAGTCTGTATTTCGCATTTGTTACGAACACGTCGTGTTGGTACAACTCGAGTGGAAAACTCTTTCCATTGTTTGTAATCTCTAAAAGATTGAATGAAAATTTGAATCAATTTCTTGACTTTACTCGAACAGACTATAATAAGTTTCGGAGGTAGTACCGTTGACGAATGGAATTTGTACTGTGTATTTGTCTATAGTTTGCTGAATTGTAGTCTTAGTGTTTATGGTATATATATTGGTCTTCTATATGCTATCTCCCATAGACAACCGCGCTACAGTCCGTGCTTTGGTTGTGTGGCCGGCTTTTTACGCCGTTTATACGGCATAACTTCAAAGGTCTCCGATATCCTCAGTCACTTAACGAAATATACAAGTACCGTTTCACGCTGAGTATTACGTGCGCCCGTGGTATCATTTCGGACCAGGCAGCCCAATATGTGCGTCCACATATGCTTCAGCCTGGCTCTTCATGGGTAGTTCGCCCAATATTGGGTTACTATGTTGTATAGCGAGAATATGTATTAGTTTCTCTTACCAAATATTATTTAATTTACATTACAATTATAAACACAAATATAACAATAATTATGGTAGGTAGGACCAGAATGACTCCAGCGAATTGCTACTGCCTCTATCAGCTTAAATAGAAGCAAAAGCTCGAAGCTCCCAGTAATACATTTGTGCTCCGAATAACTTCGACGACGTCCCATTTAGAGGTTGCGGTGATAATTTGCGAACTATCAACTCGTCACCAGTCACTCTGATATTGACTAATTAATAGAACCATCGCTAATCATCACAGTTACTGATTCTATTTTCCTAAATAGGAAGCTTAGCTTGAGGTTCACATACTCTCAATTGACTATATATAGAAAAGCAGTAATATATTTTACCTAGAATAAAGGGTTCTCTACCCATGGATAATCCAGACCTTGCTGGACCGCGATTGAGTTACCGGCCTTTTTTAATGAAATAGCGGACAATGGAGCAAGTGGAAAAGAGAATACCGCTGCCCTTAGTAAGCCGCGCCGTAGTCTGTACTTTTGGTTGTGTTGGCGACTTTATACGCCGTTTAAGTGGCATAATTTCAAGGAACTCACTCAAGCGAAACACAGTACAAGTACCGTTTCGCGTTCACTGTGAACACATGGTATCACTTCGGACAAGCCGGATTTTCAGGGATAAATATGCTTTTATTTTAAGGTCCTCAACTTGTATTCTTTGAGCCTGTGATCACAAGAGCAGGCCTAATAAGTGCATCAGCGTGGCTCTCTTACAAGACATTGTTAGGCTGTCGAGTTGTAAGGCACGCTCGACTACTTATCATTTCCAAAAACAATAAAAAGGCTGAGCTCACCGTAGCTTTTTCGTACAGTAAATTATCAGGTATACTGCTAATGTCCGGGCCGACAATAAAAGATAAGGGCTTCTCGTGATGGGCGAAGCACTTAAATCGCCTTATCGCCACAAAGAACAGATGTCGTGCCGGTGCGTGCCTTTTGATCCAATTAAAATTCTGACCTATGATAAAAAATATTATCAATTTTCAAATTAGAGGTATTGTATAGAATAGTATTTTGAGATATATTTAATAATTGGTCTTATTTTCAGAAATCAATTGTGTTGCTCTTAAAGAAACGAAATTTAATGTAAATTATTAAAATGTGCAATTCCTTTTTATATTTTTCTATACTGAATAATTAACAACAAATTGTTAGGAAAAAACTAGCAGGAGCTTACCTAGGACAAGCGGTCCTCCACCCATGCTCACTCTCGCCCGCCGCTGGGAAAAGGTGCGTTCTTTTTTGAAAGCCTCAATTCATTGGTTTAGAAATACCTCTGCAGGCAGCAAATATATATATATATATATATTTGTTAGGTTACTTGGTTTTACAAAATGGAAAAAAAAACTGTTCCTGTTATCAAATAATACTCTTCTTCGTCCAGTAATCGCAATGGTGGCACCATTGCGATTACTTACACCGCTGTCTATGGATCAAGTAGTAAGCATCGGCTGTACATATTAATAAATTGATATTTCTTATAGATAAGATATGCGAGTACGTGTGGCATTATTTTGTTTTCATGCTATAATGCGCATTCACTATAGTGCGAGCGAAGTTTAAAGCTTCAATTTCATTGTTCACTCTTGTGATAGACTAGCACTTAATATAATTCATAACTAATTAGTCCTGATCGTATTTTCAATCTGGGAACAATTTGTGCGGAATAATATTCAAAATAATTATTGTTGTTAAATGACAGCGTTCGCTTTAGACATTTATTTGGAAATCACGATGACAGCTTTAAAATTCCTCCTAAGGCTATGCATAGACAGTGGATCGGTTGTACTGACAACGACATAAGATCCCAGGATGTCAGAAAAGCCTGCTGCAATCCGCATTTAAGTGCAGCACTAATCTTGGTGGACTTCCGGTATACTCACTTTTAGCCCGCTATTATATAAAAAGAACTCAAGCGATTGTTGCATTAGTTCAAGTTCTTTAAATGTAAAATTTTAACGCGTAAAATGTCACTCAATGAATAGTAATTTTAGTGTCGTAAGTCCAAATGGCCTGTTACGATGTATTCGATATTATGACAGTGGTAAGGTTGTGTCGGGCCACGCCCAGTCGTTAGCTCGGCTCGCCGAACGGTGATGATCGGCGGATTTTTATCACATCCATTCGAATGGAAAATGTTTTCCCCTTTATTGGCCCTGATAGCCCCGATCTGATTCTCTTGTTGCGTAATATCGGCCACTTATTACGACTGACGAAGAGGCTTTAGGTGCGTTTTATTAGATAGACATTTTAATGAAATAATCCAGTTAAAAACATTAAAAAATATTTTTTTATGAAGCGGATTTCTGCCCATAGACATCCCCAGATATTATTCAGCCGCCGGTTCGTTGCCGGCCTTTTAGGAATAGGTACTCGTTTTGTAATAACACTAAACTTTAATAATTACAGATAAGTAGGTTTTACCTATCTTGACGAATATTTGTTTTCCTTTGATTTCAATCCAGATATTTCTACGCGTAAATATATAGTCTACCGGGTTCAGTCATAAAAGTCAAACCTGGGACCTTATTTGTCAATTGAATCTTTATGCAATGCTACATGAAAGGGTTTTATTGGCTGGGTCAGTTAAGTGTATGTAAATGGCGTTGGGATTTTGGTGGGAAATAAAGGGGTACGGCATCTCAGGGAAGGTTATTCATTATTTATATTAAATGGATTGACTCTTTGGTGTTACGTAGAGATGTTGTTTCGCTCAGCATCTACTGTCGCATACATTCCGAGAAGTTGTATTAATACCTGCACCTGAATTTCATCAAAGAATCTAGAATCTCTTTACAACCGTATCACCTCGATGTTGGTGTTTCCACACCAAAAGCTTCTTTTACACCAACACTTTGTGGAACCAGCTACCTCAGCGGTTTTTCCAAAATAACACGATATGAGAATCTTTAAAATCGATTTTATCCCTAAAAGACCGGCAACGCATCCGCAACCCAGGACCGCTTATATTTGGCGAGCCTCTTTCTCGTTTGCCAGCCTGTTTTCATAAATAGAAATATACCGTACCGTATTTGCAACAGCTGTAAATCTAACTGTACAATTACTAGTAGATTTATGATTGCTCACGCACATAAATTCCCTTGAATGCTACATAAAAAGGAACGGATCAAGCCAACTATCCCTTGCCCGCATTGCTCCGCCGACTTTCCGCGAATTCCTAATCTCATTGTGCTGCGAGTTTCGGGACATTTTTGGAAATGGAATTGTCGCTCGTTGCGAAATATGAATAACTAAAGAGTAGCTCTTAGTTTAGACCTTCAAAGAGAAATGTAATAGAGTTGAGTTAAGGTTAATTAAAATTATTTTTTCCTCATTTTTGGAATAGTTTAGGAAGGCTCCTGCTTTAATTACAGTCAACCGTAAGATTGTTTAATAAATAATTTACAACTAACATAAACTACTATACTTCATTACGAATGTGTTCATTACTTTTCTTAATGAGAAGACACTTGAGAGCCTCCTAGGTAAGTGGTCTTATAAAACATGTGAGGGATATCGGGTTCGATTCCGAGTCCAAATTTAAATTTTCAATTGTTTGGAATTTATATTCGGTCTGGCTTAGAAGCGTACCTATCCTTTAAAGGCCAGCAACACACCCTCGGCGCCGTAAGAGTTGGAGGTGTTCATGGCCGGAAGACCGTATGTGCTGGTATATTTAGAATTACTTACACAAATATCTATATAGCGATATATCATACAAGGCAATGAAATACTAGTATAAACTATTATAATAAAATCAATGTGAATATTTCAAAACTGTTGTAATTAAGATGTTGTATTTCTTAATAATTAGTATGTTTTTGTATTAAAATGTTGTAACTTTCTCAATAATTTACCAAATCTGAATTGTTTAGGGACCAACCATTAAAACCGTATGAGTTTTGCGACACAAATAAATGAATCTTGCTGCTAGTACTATTAAAATACCGCTTAACATTAATACTTTATATTAGAAGTTATATTGCGTCACTGGAAACAGTAAAAGCCTTTAATATCATAGTGAACGCTAAAGTGCTAATTAAGACAAGGCTTTACATATTTTTTTATAAAGAAAGAATATACTATTCAATTAAAATTCTTTTTTAAGCAAAGTTATGGTATTTTCTACTTTTTATTAAAACAGGATAGCAGTTGCTCTCTACTAACTACACTAATTAGAATTCCAGTATGTATACATTTAATTAAGAATGGGATTTTTATTTATAAAGAATAGTTTTTTAATTACACTTTTTAAGGCATTCTGTGTACCACTCTGTACAACCAGCTGCCTTTACTAGGAATTTGGGATCTTCTAAAAAAGCCTACGCTTTTTTAGGAATACGTAGGTATTCCTAAAAAACTGGTCACACACCCTATACGTACTATGTATGGTATCTCTTGCTTAGCCTTAATTTTACACACTCAAAGCTGTTAGTGCATGAACGAAATTTAGATTCTTTTTAAAACATTGTGTTTAATTTTGATGGCTGTTATGTTGTATGTATTTATGGCACAATGAAAGGTTTACTTATGGTTTATAGAGAATTAGGTCACCTTAAAATTAATTAGGTTTAACTGAATTGTATAATTCTCCTATAATTGTGCAGATTACCGAACAGTTTATACATAAAACTCCACCAATTTACACACAAAACTGAGAAATACACAGTTTTATATAATACTATAATTAATGGCGCAAAAACCTATTTCATTATAATATTCTCTACGTCACAGAACATAACAACGAAAGCGGATAGTTCTCGTGTTCTGTGATGTTTGTACAGTATGCTCTGTGTGCGCGACCTTTGTGTGTCAACTCCCATGACGTCACAATATTCAATTGTATTTCCAATTGTCCAAACAATTAACATCCAACCGCATGCACCGGAACGCGATCGCTGTGAATTGTGAAACTGCTTCGCATTCATTTTAGTATCAACATAATATTCATAAATAAATTAAAATTTATGATATTATAGGTCTATTAGAAGGCTATCTGGGACCTATAAGTCATAAATTGCCGTCGCTTTTTGGGATTTATGAGGCCAAGGAAGTTGGAGTATAAATACAACTTTTTAAATCATCGAAGATAAAATGGCGTGAGCGACACAACAGATGAGTTGTGTTTGCGTGTCCGAACGAATGAAGAAAATTTCATACAATTCTTTTGACTACAAGCTATGGTCTCTATATAGACTTGATTATAATTATACAAGACTCAGATATATGTAATTAAATTTGATTTTCTTAATTTGAACTTGACGGCGATTAGTCTGAACGAAACGTCATGTTGTTTTGGACGCAGAGTAATCTTATAACGAATTGCGATAAAGAATGATAAAAACTTAAGTTAACATTTTAAAATCTTGTTTATAGTCAGTGTTAATTGAGAGGTTATTTGAGAGCCTTTTAATGTAGTTTCATTACTCCATTTAAAAAACTTACTTTATTTTCAAGGTTACTTTCACATCCTTGACTTAGTTTTAAATGTCTTTTATGAATATAAAGTAGGATACGGATGTAAATGGCTGCAGTTAATGTATACTATAACATTAAAAATCTCTGAACCCGGCAGAGTTTCTCAACTGATATCAGATTTGATAGTGTTCGTGAACAGTCTGTAACTTTAGTTTTAAATACTTTCAAGATATATGGTCCTATGTATAATAAAGATTTTTGACTTTAATTCTTCATACTGGATAAAAGAAATGGAACTGGATAAAATTTTGAAATTCCAATGAGGAACTATGCAAAGCCACCAAACCGCTATCGCAAACTGAATATTGTATTAGATTTATAAATCTTACATATGCTAAAGTTTGTTTGTAACTACATTACGCTTAAATACTGATCTTAACTCTTGTATAATAGAGAAAGGGTATTTAAGATATTTTAAATAAATAAAAGAAAGTATTAATTATGGAAATAAAAAAGGCAATAAAACTTCATCAAATCAATCATATAATATCTAATATAAAATCAAATACAAGAACTTTAGAAACATCACCTATTCACGAACGCGTCCAAATCTTAAAAGAACTCAATCTAAGCATTTTTTCTGACCTTGGCCAAATAATAATAATTAAGCAAATAATTACATATTAAAATAATCCATGAAGCTCGTTTTACGGTATCCTCACTCAGCGAAAAACATTGGTATTCTCTGACATGGTATCATTCTGAATAAGCGAGCCAAGTTTGTCTGCATACGCCTCTACGTAGCTCTCCTATGGAGACGGCAGTATTGTCAACTGTCAAAGACCAAGTAAAATGTATAAATTTTGTAAATTATAATTTCTATTGACGCCAAGAAACCAATAGGGTCATAGAACCCGAAAGTGTCACGGTAACTTACAATTCCATTTCTCCGTCAGGCTCTGAAAAATCATGTAGAGTATAGCTATAAATAAATACAATTGTGAAAATCGGCGAGAATCGCAAATGGTGTGATAGTTTACACAAAGGATTGCTTGCATTTTGCTTCTGAAAATTGGACTCGCTGCGAGCGTGTTACTTTTTTAAATTGATTTTACTTTTGATATTTCACTATCTCACTTGTTATTATTAAAGTCTCTATTTGCCATGATAAATTATATGTATATAATTTAAATAATATATCTCTTTTGTTTTGGTTTAGGTAGTGAATAATTTCTAATATCGTTATGACATCATACGCTAATATATTGTTTTAATCATTATTCATCTGAACAAATTCTCTCATCTATTCTATATTATTAAATTATTTGTTTTTATTTAGGCCTAATGTCGGTAGGATACTTCTAAAGGCTAGTTTATGGATGGTCCATATGACCCCTGGCCAGCTGTGTCCATGGGCGCTGGACTAATTTTCCTAGATGACCCTCTTGTTCGCTTGCATCTCATTTTTTATAAAAAAATATATTTTTCATTCGGCTTCATTTTTCAACATTTCTTAGATTTGTGTCTAGAGTTTAGTCAATCGATATTCGTGTTTTCCAACTATCTATTTTTTTATTTTTTGATCCTTTTGATTATGAATTATGTTAAATTTCTTATAGTTTTCTCCATTGTGGAAAGAAGAGAGTTCTATCTCTAGTTCGTTGCTGCATCTCTCCCCTTAAGTGATTGTATTTGAAAAAAAAGGATACCTGTATTAGCACACAACAAAGTTATTTCAAACATAACACGGCCATCCATCATGCAGCTCATCAAGCTCTCGAAAGGGATAAAAGGGTCTCTTGAATACACAAAATATTAATCTCGGTACCTTTATATTTTCACTCTAACAAACGGAATTATCTAGGCCTAACTGTAGCCATAATAAAGGTAGCTTCGGGAAAAGAGAAATAACTTTCAAGAACCAACGCGAATATATTAAAGAAAAGCTAGAGGTCATAATAAGTCAATTAATTCTGAAACGATAGTGTCGCTTGGGATTTGGATGCACCACCCATGCAGACCCATTACCTGATATTAACACACAAAAGATTGTACACATATGCTATCACATTAATTTCCGCCGAGTTTCTTTACTGTTCTCAGATAAGTGTTTGTTCGTGAACAACTTTCACAAGATGTTCATAAGAGCGAGAGGTATCGGGTTCGGATCCCGGTTCACATAAGAGAAATATTATTTAATTTATTATTATTCGGTCTTTAGAAGGAATTGATTTGAGCCATGCTGAGGCATATGCTGACGCACTAACTGGCCGGCTCGTCCGTAGTCATATCACAAGCTCACATAATGATCAGCGTGAAATGGTACTTGTGTTGTGTTTCACAAGGTGAGTGAAGATATCGTATACCCTTGTAATTAAACCACTTCAGCGGCGTAAAGATCCGACAACACAACCAAAGCTCGAACTGTGGCGTGGTTGTCTATATATTCACTCGCTCCGCATTTTTGTCATTTATAGAAAATGTATGTGAAGCAAATATATAAATCTTCAGAAATTGCAGGAAAGTACTACTTGGTAAGCATTATTTTAATTTATAGACATCACCGACAGATGGAAACCCCTTTTTATTGGGAGTTTAATAATATAAGCGAGTGTTAATACTCAAACGGATCCTAAGTGTATTATTGAGTTGTTTTGCGAAAGTTGGGTAATAGGGACAGGGGTCGCTACAACGATTTTGGGTCAAACTTTAATAGCAATAAAATACGGAATATTAACATATGGTTCGCTCACTTTCAAAGTTCATAATACCTTCAGTTTGCAGGTATTATTAATACATAACAATACACATACAATGAATTTGTAACTGTTATTCAAAAATACCGGAATGTAAACCGCACATAATAAGAGATAAAAATACTCTTTTAAATAGAGTTATGTTGTTGAAGATATCCAATCGCTATGGTAGTGCCTCTGAGTGCAGAGGTGAGTGGAAAGAGCCATAAAAATGATTGGTTTGTGGAAAGAGATACAAGGATGTTGTTTACATAAAGATCTTCAAAAAGTACACATAAAATAGAAATACATAGTCACCCATTATTTGCACTACACATCATCTTATTAAAAGCAAATTTGTTTGCCATATAAATTATTTACCATTGGCGCGATTAAAGATAGGGGTTGGTCTTTCGAGAGCCTCGTAGCTTAATGGTTTTAAAAGTGTAACATGAAGCGAGATGTATCGGGTTCGAATGCCGGTCTGAACAATTATAATTTAATTTATTCTTTTTAGTGCTTTAATATTGTCGCACTCGTGGGAGAGTCATTCTGAACCATAGGCTGACGTTCTAAATGGGCAGGCTTGTATGAATTGATACCACGGGCTCGCAGACTATTCAGCGTAAAACAGTACTTGTACTGTGTTTCACAGAGTGAGTGAGGATATCGGAGGCCCTTAAAAATGCCGTTCAAGGGACGTAAAATGTCGGCAATGTAACCAATGCGCGGACTTTGGCGCAGTTGTTCATGGCCGACGGTGTTCTCTTATTATAAAAGGGCTCACCTGCTCCATTGTCCGCTATATAATAAAAAATGTGGGGTTGTATATATTGCTGAATAAAAAAATAATTGTTTTGTATAAAAATTAAAAACTCTGTCGGGAACATCCTTAACATGTAGTCGTATTAAACATAGACGATGACCATTTCCTTACCTACCTGATATACTCAAAAATTTAATAACATTCGGTTCCATGGTTTTGGAAGAGGTACACAAAAACCGCCACACGAGAAATTTATCTAAGAAAAATTAAGTCTTCCTTGATTGTTGTATAAAACGTGGAATACACTTTGTGCCATCTCCATATCGATTAGTTCCTTAACCGACGCTTAATCTGCGTAATCTGACATTAGAGTCGGAAACTTGAGCCATTCTTTAGCAATTTATACCCCGTCCGTCGCTAGTGGGCTTACGTGTGCGGTCGCTGCCGAGGTTTATGTCTTCATCTCCGTACACCGATCTGACTATTATCTTAACATTAGCTTTTAGCATAAAATGTTTTCATTAAATATATATGTAAGCTTGTATGATGTTTCGCTATTTATTGATGATGTCACGATGTCAGAATGAAACGTAACTTGGAACAATTCATAAGTATTTTGTGTCACTGTCATACTGACATTCAGAAAGGTTTGCTATCCGCAATTGTATTGATTCGGGTTAGTTTTAAGTTTGTTATTTTATTGTTATATTTGTTGATTTTTGTTAATTTGTAAATATGGTTTTATTTCACTTGTTATAAACTACATAAGTAATTACATTTTTATTAACCTTTCAATTTACTCCATTTAAGTTCCGTAAATCGATATATATATGGCACTTATATGAAGCTAAATTCAAGGTGTGAAGATACTTGCGGGAGAGCCACGCTGAAGCAAATGCGGTTGCACTATTTGGACCGGCTCGTCCGATTTGATATCACGGGCTCACAGAATACTCAACGGGAAACAGTAGCTGTACCGATTTCGCTGAGTGAGTGAGGATATTGGAGGTCCTTAAAAATGCCACTTAAGTGTCGTAAAATTCCAACAACACAACCAATGCGCGGACTTTGGCGTGGTCGTCCATGGGCGGCGGTATTCTCTTAATATATAGGAAACTCACCTGCTCCGTTGTCCGCTATACTAAAACGATTGACTCGATCGATACAAGTTATTGTTATACAGTGAGAGTAAATGGTATATGGTACTGTGGTTGAAATAAATTAAAATTAACATTTGAAATTTAATTTAATGTATACGAAAATATCTTTTTATTAATTACGATACTGAGATGCGATTTAAATATATGTCACAGCATGGCTGACGCACTAGTTAAGCCGCCTTGTCTGGGACGATACGCAGGGCTCTTAGAATACCCACGGAAATAATAATTGTACTGTTTCGATGAGTGATTGAGGATACTGAAGCCCCATCAGGTTGTCCACTTAAGTGCTATCAAAAGCCGACAACACAATCACAGCTCGGATCCTGGTCTCTTAATATCAGCGAATATGCCTGCCCCGTTGTCTGCTATAATAAAATATAAGATACTTGTCTATATTAAAAGGCTGTAGTGAAAAAGGAGGCAGTATTAATTATACCTACTATACTTATTAAAATAATAATTAAGATGTATGTATTTGTGTTTGTTATCTCGGAGTTCCGTCCATTGCAAACTGTTTTGAATAATCCTTTTTGTTTTATTCCCAGATTGTTGAGTCCCTTTGTGATCAAAGTCCGTTTATTTTAAAATCCGTCACTAATTGAGGAAATTGTTTAAAAATAAAACTATTCTTGTATTAAGTATTATCATTTGGGAGAGGATTTCAAAGTATTTGTTAAGAATTCATTTTTAATTGTTTACTTAGTTGTACCTTGTGTTGACATTTCTCTGTTTGAAACAAACCATCATAAAATCCGATTACTTTATCGGGTTTTTAGAAAATTCGACGTGATTTTTTTACTTTATTTCACTCCTGATTTGTTGTCCGTGGATCGAACTGGGTGATCGAGTGAAAAGAAATGGTACAACTGCAAAGTGGTCCTATTTTTTTGTTGTTTTTAATTACTGATCTAATATATTTATATAGTAACTAATAAAATGTACCGTTATCAAAAGTAATAATAAAATAATACTGAAACTATAAACGATTAATTAAAAAATCGTAAATAAAATGGGAAACCAAGAGAAATAATATAACCGAGTTTCTTTATTTAGAATGAGATTATATTGATTTGGAGATGTATCCCGCGTCAGAATTAAAAGAAACAAAGCCACGACTGAGAAAATTGCTTTTAAGAATTTTATATCAGAGCGTTTCGTTCATCAGATCCCATTAAAACTTTTTCCATTAAATAATCTTGCTTTGCTAACAGGCGAAATTGAAGACGTTTTAAAAAAATCCCCATGGGCGATATTTGCAAATAGCGAATAGATTTTTATAATTATATAAACTAAAACGCATGTAGACATCCAAAAACCATATAGAAACGCTTAAAATATTTTATTCCTCGGCATTTCAGCAATAAACAAACGATGAGATGCTCAAACATAAGAATTACAATACATGACAGTTTATTCTTCAGAGAACGCTCTATTAAAAATTATGATATATTTGATAATTCTATTACAATAATATGAAATAATTTATGTTAGTAAATCTTTTTGTTTTTTATTGTATAGTGGGCAACGAAGCAGGTTGGTATCTCATATAGTAAGAGATTATCACCGCTCATGGACAACTTTTTACGCCACTTTAGCAGTAAAATTTCTGAGTTCTCTAATATCTTCACTAACTCAGACAAGCACTGTACAAGTACTGGTTCACACAGGTTTTCTGTAAGGTTATGGTATCATCAGCAAATGTTTAAACACTGCTCTCCCATGGGTAAGACAGTGTTAATACACTTGCCCGGTAACTGTCAAGCAGTTAACCGAATAAATTATAAATTTTTATTGAAACCGCATGATCAAACCCGATATCTCTCATTGCGTGGTAGGCTTATAAGACCACTTATCTACAACACTCACAACATTGGCCGCTAACTCACTCATGCCTCTGCAAGGACTAGGGATTTCCATGGCCGGAGGACCCTGGGTGAGCTTCCTGCTCGTTTCTGACCGTTTTCATAAAAAAAGGTCACTCCACTTTGCAGACAGAATGACATGCAACAAAATAATTAAACAAAAAGTTTATCATTATTAAAAGACAGAATAACAATTATTTTTACTGTTTAGGCCATTTTGAAGTCTGCAGAATAATTTTTCGAAAACCCTGCTTCAAAGAAAACCTTATGGAACGTATACGATTAAAGTGTTAATGAATATTCCAGCGGTGCTCGATTCCGTCTTAATTGCGAAGTAGCCTAAATCTTTGTTACTATAAATTTAGATACGAGATCTTGAGTCAATTAAATTCTCCTTTTATCGTCGCTGCAGCAAAATTCAAAGTGTACTACGCTATCAAATTAACCTATAACGCCGTGAAAAGCAATGCTGAAAATATTATATTTTGTTGCATGAAAATCTCAATTGGATGAAATATTTATACTTTACAAAAGCTTTCAAATACGCTTCCCCTAGTATTATTATTATTATTTAGTCTATTAGAAGTATACATCTATAGTATTCATGTTTCAAAGAAAAGGAATCGTAGAGATGTTGGTTTCATCAACATCTTCTATGGCTCTTATTACGGAGATTCAGAGGAGTTGGAGTGACGCAACTATGTCCTTTATTTCGTGCGAAATTCGGCGCAACGTTCTTTGGTACGGCGTCCGACTCTGACTCTGCGAAACAGAGTACAAGTACCGTTTCACGCTGGGTATTCTGTGGCTCGTGGTATCATTTTGGACGAGCAGACCGTATTAGGACGTCGGCATATTGTTTCTTTAATCGAACTAAACCTTTTCCTAGACCTAACTTAGCACGACAGCACTTGCCGATGTGTCAAAATTTGATTTGTATTCAAATTGTCGCTCATTTTTATATTAAAAGACGTTTCAAAAGAAAGTTTTCCCTTAGTCTCAAGTTCGACTTCGACTTTGACAAGCTAAATCACGAATCACTAGGGCGGACAAGCGTTACAGTTGCTTGTATAAAAACTAAAAATTATAAGTTATTGTATCACTTAGAAAATGTGTAAAATTATCGTCAGTATTAATATAAAATCAATGGAAAAGAGGAGGCTACTATTATAATGGTTTTTGAACTGGCCATGTGTTAAATATATATTTTATTTACATTGGACAATTGTGTACGCAGATCCATTGGTAGTATGAGATCACAGTCGCCCATGGACAACCGCACTATTATCAAATCTTAGTTGTGTTGTTTATTAAATGTTCACCAGCTGGCCTCGCATAGATAAGACTGTGTTAAGACACTCATCTGGCCTATAATAAAACCAACTACAATTTATAAATTGTATTCAGACCTACAATCAAACTTGGTACCTTTGTCATGGTAACTTACAATTATCAGCAAAGATGCTGTGATAATATTTCTTTTTTAATTATTTCCGATCCTTACACGTGATACATGCAAATCCATGTAATGAATGCGTATAAAGCAAATTAATTCTGATTGAAATATAAAATTGAACTTAAGCCCCGGCCCGCCTGAGCACTTACATGCTACGTAATCGTTGTGTTCTGTAATGGGAAGCTTTTTCAATAAAAATTATAGATATCGAATTGTAAAATTCTGCGTATACACTCTTTAAATCTCGCCAATTATTTTCAAAAGATTTACTTGATTCAATTTAATAATTTTAAAATTATTCAGTTCGTAATGAGAGAGGCTCACCTAATTTCACATGCTGTTTAGGCGGCTTCATCATCATCATCCGCCTATCAAGTCCACTGCTGGACATAGGCCTCCCACAAAGTCGCCCACCTGTTACGATCTTAAGCGATTTGGGGCCAGCGGTTGCCCGCGACCTTCGTGAGATCGTCTTTCCATCGCTTGGCGGGACGTCCCACTCTGCGTTTTCCGGTACGCGGTCTTCACTCCAGAACCTTTCTTCCCCATCGGTTGTCGGTTCGTAGAGCTATGTGGCCAGCCCATTGCTACTTCAACTTACTTACTACTTAGGCGTCTTCAAAGCCGTCAACCTAAGCGCGGATAGCATGCGGCATAGAAAGTGGAAATCTATTACAATCACCCACTATATCATAAAGTTGTCATAAAGCCGAAGTATTTTCACACTTCTCAGAGATCCCTTGACCCGAATGGCTTGAGGGACTTGATTGTTCTAAGCTTTTAGAAGAAATTTTTGTACTAGCTGCTTGTTGCTTGCTTCAAGATAGCCTCAATATTTTAAATGATATTTTCAAGTAAATTTTCGATTTTTTACCATGTTAAATCACTGAGTTATTATTTAATATTTACTTTATTTACTCAATTATATATTTACATATATTGCAATACCGTATTGATTTTATTTTCTCACTGTGTACCCATCGAACACATTTATTAAATGTGTGTAATACCAGTTTATTCGTATGAAGGTCGTATCTATAAGAAATATCTATGAGTCATTTGTATAATTTACACTAAATTTTACTATATTTATTTTTGATATTACATAGTGTACACTTTTTATTATTTACTATTATAATATATACTTCCATATACATTTTTTTTATTCCATAGCGGACAACGGAGCAGGTGGGTCTCCTATATCGTAAGAGAACACCGCCGCCCATGAACAACCGCGCCACAGTCCGCGTAATGGTTGTATTGCCGTCTTTTTACACCGCTTCAGCAGCACTTTTAAGGGCCTCCGATGTCCTCACTCACTTTCCGAAACACAGTACAAGTACCGTTACACGCTGAGTATTCTACAATACATACAAAAATAACAATAAAAAGAATATAATACAGCAAACACTGTTTATAAAGGTATGTGAAAAAGTGGTGGAACGCCGGCTTTCAACATGCGTCATACCTCCATTTTCACTTTTGATCTTTACTTTGTAGAGATTTTCCTTATCATTTAATTAAAATATAATAATTAACAACTGCTTTATAGTAATTAACAATAAAATACTGTAAAGTCAGGTATGTAGGTAGAAAAGTAGAGTAGCTAGTATGTACCTATGTAGTTGTGTTGGTTTTTTATCAGCAATTTCATCTATACATAAACTTGATTACCTTTTTGCACGTGCCAATAAATGTTTGTACTAAAAAAGTCGCGTTAACTTAAAATGCACTTTTAACAGAGATTAAATAATTACTCGACGCTGGCATAGAGTACTTATATCTCAGTACTACTTTGAAACGTAACGTGGAAACGTTGTGTTCCCATATAAATTAATAAAATGTAAAATTTAAAAAATAAGTTTTTTTCGTGCAAAGTTGAAAATATAGGGTTTGAAAATTTTGTGTTAACATCATAATAAACAATAAAATTATAAAAATAACCATAAATAAACAATTCTTTTACTTTCCCGGAATCTCTCCACTAACACTTGAACTGAAGGTGAAGGTAAGGTAAGTTCAAATAGATTTTTAAGTAGAAAGTTTGCCCAAGAGATAACGCGGGTTTTTAGATTAGCTTGAAAGAGTAATTGTATTATTTAGTGAGTTTAAATTAATTAATTTAGGTGTATGAATTGCGGCGCGGTTCTCTATAGGCAGCGTGGTGATATCGTACCATAGGGGAGACCAGTATGCCCCATCACCCTCTGATCTATAAAAAATAACAAAACAATATTACAAAACAACATTTACATACTTTTCTCACTCTAAATAAAAATTTAGTTAACTTTGCTCTGCTCGGGTTCGGTGCGGTCTTGTGCCGCGCTTCGCAACAAATGCGCCATCGTTGCGGCGCTGTTTATTGCTTTTTAATTGTTTAAACTGTTTGTTTTATATTTTCTCGGCCGGGCGAGACCTCAAGCAGTTTAAGGTTTTACGGAGACCATTTCGGTACTTATGAAATAAATTTAACAACAAGATTCTTATTCAGATTCACTATCAAAATATAACAAATGAATATATAAATTTAATAAAAATAATTTACTCAAGGTATAAGTTATGCTGAAATTAATACAGTAAAAAACTTCTCAAACATATCGAATTCCTTCTCCCAAACGCGGATTTTTGAGTTAACAAAAAGTAAATTATACAAAAGTGAATTTAAAATATGCACTGTTACTTATAATTAAGATGTGTATTTTGTGAGTGCGCGCGCATTTGTGTGCATGTATGTGTGTTTGTAAATGAATGGAATTGTGTGTCAGTGTGTGCGGCTGTTTGCATAAATGTAGTGAAAAGGTTGAAGCATTCCCAGCATTATCCCGGACACGGGTATTTGTGGATTTCGGTTCATACCTAGCGCTCTGCTATCGGATCAATCATAATAAAGCCATACTACGTTGTATATTCCGCCTCACTGAGTTAAAATGCACCTGATCTCGCTTTTGCGTTCTATGAAAGATGTTACTAATTAATACATTAATATTTTATTCATATAGTTTGAATAATAGTGTGTAAAAGTAAATTTAATTATTTTTTAGGAAATGAGACAAGGGTCATTATGGTTTCCTAGGATATTTATGTCGCGGGTAAATTTTCAGCCCTTTCAAAAGAGGTCTTGCTATACCAAAGCCTTGCTAAAATTTGATTGGCTGGAACAATATAGCAAATTTTGATTATGAAATATTTGTGAAAGTTTAGAGAAGGGTTGAACGGGAAACAGGAGTAGGTAGTAATTAAATAAAAACGAAGTTTCAGTCTGCAACAAACTATTTCTACCTGTGAAGCATATGATAAAAATCTGAATGCACTAAAAAATAGTGTCACATATTTGTAGAAAAAGGCTGTTAGTACGTTACTTGATTTTTCTTTAGCCACATTTGAGTTTGTTTAGCTTAAGTTTTAACCTAACATAAAAATATGCAGGCGATACGAAATTTACCGGGTTACCAATTACATTAATTTAACTTTATGTGGTATGTGTACCTACTAACAATAAAATGTTTAATTAGTTTAAATTATGTTCAGGACATTGAAACTGTGCTTCTACTGTATTTATCCAAGTGAATGAGGGTATTGGATATATATAGATATCGGAGGCCCTTAGAAATGCCCATTAAGTGGCGTAAAAAGCCGGTAACACAACTAATGTATGGATTTTAGCGTCGTAGTTTATGGTCGGCGTTGTTGTCTTATATAGAAGACCCAATTGCTCTGTTGTTCGATGTACCATAAAATAAAATATAGAAATAAACTTAAATTAATAAATTGTGTCTCTGAAAATAAAGTAATTTTTTATTGAGTTGATATAATAACATAACCTTCAGTTACGTTTAGTTATCAAATCATTAATAAAGCAATAATAATAAAAGTCTATTAAAACATCTCTAGATCACATATATTAATAAATAAGTATTCAATATAAACACATATTTTTTATCATTGATAAGATCGATCAGCATTCAGACAATTTCACATTTTGTTCATAGACAAGTGACAGCGCTAAACGCGGTCAAGTTCACAATAAAAAGTTCTAATTTATATATTATGTTGTATTCGTGTGATAAGACTCACTGGTTCCCGCCGTGCTCTGTGTGTCGGACTGAAAAAAATCGCTCGCGCTATGTCGGTCACGGTCGCTTCTGCATTCACTCCGAACACCTCAACTCGACGCTTCCAACTCTCGGAGAGATTAAAGGCCCTTTTCAAAACGTATTTAAGCTTAGTTCTCATTTTCAGCAATATGACAAGTGTTGTTTACAATATATTGTATTCATTAAAATTATCAAGCTTTTTAGTGATATTTCATTTTTTATGTAATACTAAATAAAAAATTATATGTTACACATGATACATAAACTTAGAAATAAAACAAAACATTTTTGCATTTATTTTCCATGGTAGAAGTTTCATCTCGATAATAATTATCTGTCTATGGCATTCTAACTTTGTAATGAGTAAATTTACTTCATCGTTTTCTTGTGTTTTTAACAAACAATGTTAAGATTATTTATTAGATATTATATATTTAATTATATCATAAGTATTGTACCGCCTCGTCCAGAGTGATACACACGAAAAACCAGTGTGAAATAGTACCTGTACTGCATTTAACTGAGGATACCAGAAATAAACTAAGTTATATTTTATTTATTTTAAGGTTTTACTCTAAGTAATTTTAAAACAGAGTCAATACTATCTACATTAATATTAAGAATGTAGTAGAGCTAGTAAACGTTTTATGTCGGCCAGCGTGAGATTAAAGAAGAGATTAAATATTCAGGGGAGAAGTGAATAGCACGAGGGCTGAGTGGCCGCCATTATTGCTCCTGCCGCTCGGTCGAACTTAAGGTCTTACGAGTGGCATCTTTTATTTGGAGAGCTTTTCATTTTCGTTTCTTTCCCTCTAATAAGAATCGCACTTTGGCTGTATCCGCGGAAAGCTCGCTCGCATCGCTCCCTTATTTACACATTTCATTCGTGTAAACAACCAATATTGAAGATTTTTTCTTTTATAGAGCGTACATTGGTTTATATTTCTGGTTTTTTATAGCATTGGAGGAGCATGTGAGTATCTTCTATGATAAGAGATCACCGCCGCCCATGGACAACATTGTGATTTCAGCTTTTTTCCCCATGTGGCTAACATACAATCCAATGTACATACTCATCAATGAACATTCAATGTACATATCCATGTACTCATCGAATATACTATTTCACGCTAGTATTTTGTGAGCTCGTGGTATCAGTTCCAGCGAGCCGGTCCAATTAGTGCGTCAGTAAGGCATTTATCCTTCCAAAGACCGAATAACCTTCTAAGCTACGAGGCTTCTACTGAGTTTAACGTCACAATATGAAAAATATAATTGTACACACATTCTTCCAAATATTTTTGAGTTTCAGTTTTAAAAAAATAGCTATCGTATTCTTTGTTTAGATTTTCTATGATCTTGTATTCTGATTAAGTAACTATAACTAAAAGTATCAGGGTAAATGTTCTCAGATGTTGTATGGATTTATACCTGCAGCTTAACTTCGTCATCAAACATAATTCAAAGATTCATCCGTATCAATTCGAAGAATGTTCCTTAACTGAGCGTTTATAAACATTTCGTGCCATGCCCTCTGTGGAATCAGTTGCCTGTAAAGGTATTTCCAAACCACTACGATTTGTGGAACTTCAAAAGAAGAGCGTTATTATTCATGAAATGACAGCAACGCAACTGCGGCTCGGCAGGAGCTGTGGGTGGTTAAGGATATTCTATGTTAATATGCTATAAAAAATATGTGGGCTGCTATTTTAATATATTTATAATACGAAATATTTTTATACATAAACATCATCAAATAATATTTCTTTATCTAAAAATTCCATTGAATACATTAGATTAATGATCTTGTATGTTTTAAACAAATTATTTCGTAGTGAAGTTACTTTTATGAAATTATTCTTTGGTTGTTTTTTTATCGAAGGTTGATGACTGATATGGGAACATGAACTCTCGTTATAGCAGCTTGCATTAAGATATAGTTGAAGCAGATTTTTAAGCTTAAATGACTAGAATACTTAAAATACTATTCTTTTTTCTAGAGTTTTCTTTCCCTGTATCTTACTCAGTATACTGATCTCTAACATTCTTCTTTTTATAGTCGCCAGAAACTAAATACTTTTCTTCACTCGTTTCACCAACACAAGGTGTATTATCTTCGCGATATCCCAAACATCCCTTATCATATTAAGAATGATTAATCTCTATTATTAGTTCGGTGTATGGCAATTTCCACGGTGGTACGTTTTATAAAGCATTCTCATTTTCACTCATCTAGCGTGTAGATTAGTCATGAGCATTTACAATTACTAAGTGAACTTCATTGGTTTTTTCTACGGCGTAGCACTTAGCACTATCGTAGAACTTTCGTAGCGCAAATGGCCGTAATCTTTATCTCGTTTATACTAATACAGTTCAGTGTCTTTTAGTAGATTATTTAGTCGGTAATAGCTAGATGAAAATGATTGTTACGTCTTAATTGGCGACATTTTAAATTAAGGCTGAGTGATCAGGAAAAATATTCAAATTCTCATCTTACAGAGCTGGATAAACAGAACAGTTATAAAATAGGTGATATAATATTTTACAGACAGACATTTATATTATTTCTATTTACGGAATATAATTATTAATAATAATAGTTTTATTTCGAACCATTTAAGCTCATAATTTATCATCTATCAATGTCTTAATAAGCTTTCCGACATAATAATAATGTTTATAGTAAATTGACACTTTATAGTATATTTTGATAAGTTTAAAGTGTTTTTTTTCAAAATCGTGATCTTTTTTTTCTACAAACCACAGGATAAAAGAAAGGAAACATTTAATTACATTTATCACAACCTGGTGAAAAACTTTTCTAAATTTCAAGACTAACCAAAGCCAGGTCGACTTTAATGTGATGCGTATAAAGGGAAGGGAATAAATGAAGGGAACTCAGGGTAAGAGACGACTTTATCGCCGCAGAGAATTCTTTAAGCTTAAATTGATACGGGATTATTATAAAATCATGAATAATGCAAATGTTCTTTTTCATGGATGTGAGCTCTACTTTATATGTATCGTCGTTGGCATATTACGTGGATTATAGTGATTAATGAGTTCGGCTAGTTTGCGCTTCTAATAGAATACTTTTTTCTTCACTTTGTAGATTATTTCGTTTTTATACCTGAATGAACAAACCTTCCAAACGTTTTTTTAAATAAAAATAGGAGGGTAAACGAGTAGAAGCAGTAAGCAGTTTTGTACCCCTGGATACTCCCAGGCCTCGCTGAGCGGGTGCGTTGAGCCTTTCAGGGATAGCTACGCTGTTATTTTGAACGTATCCTAGTTGTACTGGTTTGGAAATGCAGATGCTTCCATATCTCTGCAGATGATTCCATAGATTGATATATCTCACTAAAATTGATAAATATGTCAAACTAAGTTGAAGATAAACTTGACTTTCTATCCCTGTAAATAAAGTAATATTAGTTGAGTAGATACAACAAGATAACCTCTACTAAAATTAAGATAGCAAACAACCTTACCTGAATGTAAATTAACGACATTAACGGTCTATTAGCAACACCTCTCGATTCATACAAATTATAAACTAGATTTAGTATTTCATTTAACATAAGCCTTTATCGTTCTTTATATATATTTTGTATATTATTATATATATATTAAAAGATCAGTCATTATTCAAAACAACATGACATTACATTCATTTTTAAAATTTATGGTATAGAAACAGAAGATAAGTGTTCTACCGCCCATAGACACGTCCAGCCTTTGTTGGGTCGCGGTGACGCTCTAAGAGCGGCAGAGTTAAAATTAAGAAATATTAATTTATTTACGCGTATATTTCGTGGAAACATTATTATGACAAAAAGTTGTTTGACAAACGAGAGCTGTTAATCGCATCTGGACAAGAGATAGGCAGGTGGAAAACTGCGAGCACGTATGGACAAACTCTTAAACGCTTTATCTATTAGTTACATTTTATTTGTTGAGGTCAACAGTTTTGCAAATAAATCAGGGCAATTTTCAAGTGATGGTTAAATTTTGCGATAAATTTATAAATTAAATGATATAAATATATAATTTTTAATTTTGATCATGCTACATCAAAACTGATGTGTGTAATGAGCATCTTTTGAAAGTGACGTAGCATGTCATAAAAATAAAATAGTAACAAAAATTTTCGATTCACATAAATGTATAATGGTTGATATTCGTCACCATTATCTATTCAGAATCGCCGAGGGATATGGGTCGGCGGCCGAAGCTTAGGCGTTAATAACCAATAAATTCAGCAGGATATCTTTTTTATGCTAACACGTTTACATTATTATAATCTACAAACTTCACTGCTCCAACTAATTGCACAAGATACCACACAAAGACACTTTATCTAAAAAATCTTGGTCGAACCCGCCAATGAACAAGAACACTGCCAGATATTCGCGAATCGTGCACAATATGACATATAGAGTTGTGTCCGAATGGGAAACTATTAGTTCTTAGTAGTTAGCGGTACGGAGCGCTAATTGTTTTGCAAAGAGGTGCTCTAATCTGTCTACACTAGAAAATGGTTGCCCACTTTGGCAGAACAAACAACAAAACCTTTAATATATATCGGAAACCTTGCAGTCTCCTCAGCCCAGCGAATGCGGGCTAAGGCATTTGGATTTCGCGGTTGACCTACAGACTTTTCAAGGATTTTGGGATTTTCACTGACATTTATTTTAACTACATTCATTTACTATTTATTTATGGATTTAGAATTGTAAACGGGGCAGGAATAAGTAATGCTATTGTGTTCTTACCTGTTTGCAAAGCGCGTAAATACAATATGCGTAAAACCAGAAAAACCAATTTAGCTAGAGCATTTGGGTGCTTTAAAACAAAGGAGCAGCAACGTTGCTATGTAAGTAGTCTTATAAGCCTGCCACGACGCATGTAGTATCGGGTTTGATCCCCGATTACAATAACAATTTAACATTTATTCGTTCTTAATTATTATAGATCCTTGAACTATTAAATTGTTAGCTTTTTACGAATTTTTTTGTAAATAGTGGAAATACTTTGAAGAATGTTTGTTTATTTAAAAAAAAAAGGATGTAATGACACAAAATAATCTATATTCATGATATCAGCCGTAAGACGTCCACGGCTGGACATAGGCCTCTCCCTTGGACTTCCATGAATACCTGTCGGAGGCGACCTGCATCCAGCGTCTTCCGGCGACCGAATCTATATTATATATAACCTATTTATGAAAACTATTTTTTCGTTTCGCTTAAAAGAACTTTTTAAACAAGGGTTTCATGAAATTTTGATATCGGGTGATGTGGGTTGTGACGTGCTGGGTTCGTGTACCTACGTGGCCTGCACATCAAATCAGGAATAAAGCCTTCGCGTACTATACCTATATTGAATTTATTAACGTACTTTCGGTCTGCAATGTATGCTAAATACATCTAGGTTCTGAAAATAAAGAAGTTGTGTATTAATTTATAAATATTCTAATAAAATAATAAATATTATGAAATCAATGCGATAAGCAGTAATCTAATTATTAAAATAAAATAATATGGTGGCAAACTAGTTCACCTATGATAAACGCTTCTCCGTCCTTGGATACCCATAGCTATTGCTAAGTCCTGGATGCATTGCCGGTCTTTTGGATATGGGCATTCAGATTTGGAAATACCTCTGCAGGTAGTTTATTCCACACAGTAGTGTGCGGCACAAAATACCTTAAAACGCTCAGTTGTGCAAACATCAATGTGATACAGATATATACAATGATAGTTAATAAACAAAATATATACTCACAGAATACCAATGTGAAAAAGCACTTGCAATGTTTCGCTGAGTGAAAGAGGATACTTGAGGACCACCAAGTTCCACTTGTCGCTTAAGTGACGTAAAAAAACTGGCAATGCAGCCAAAGTGATTTGTGACGGAATTTTCCATAGGCAGCGGTGATTTCTTACTGTTAGGCATAGAAAAAAAATAAATATTTGCCAGTCAAGAACGTTGAATATCTCTAAACAAAGATTTGACATTAGTTTAAAACAATCTACGTATAGTAGTAAAACAAAGTAGAACTAAGAAAAACTAGTAGTAAACTACCTCGAAAAATAAAATTATAATGAAAAATCTTATAGAAGCCAAGTTAACAGATCTTAATCTGAGCAAAGCAGTAAAATCTGAAAAGAAATAAAGGAAAAGCTTCATTTACCTGTCAACACAATATAAAATGACAGGAATGTAACAGAAGAAACAATCACACGGTCCACAAGCAAAACGGGTGGCGCTCGGCTACGATGGGCTCTCTCTTAGATTTATTATTAATAAGTAAGGTATGTAAGAACACGCGTTCCATAATAACTAATATCTCCTAATACCCGCAACGTAATCAAGGATGGCTCGCATTCTCACGCGTCTTCGGCCGGAATTTCTAATGAAGTATTACTACCTAGACGGAGTTGTACCTTTGCATACTAATATTATTATATTGGAGAGGTTATTTGCTTGAATACACTAATCTTAGGAATTTTTTAATAAAGAGGATCCTAATTGAACGATTCAATGAGCTTGACTGATTGAAGTTTGCTTCTTTGGCATGGCGTTGAGATTTTGTGTTCCCTCTGTATCGTCTATCAATTTTATCTTGGGGAATGTTATGAGTCGGTTGAATTAACCAACAAAAGCCGCGCTACAGTCCGCTCTTTTTGTCATGTTGCCGGTTATTTACGCCGCTTAAGCGGTAATAATTACAGGGACTTCCAATATCCTCACTTACTCAGCTAAACGTAGTATAAGTACCGTTTCACTTCGGATAGGCGGGCACAATTAGTGGTTCAGTTTGGCTCTCCCACGGATCAAATGCTTTTTCTAAAAGATTCTCCAGACGTTTGCCTCCATTATAACCAATAGAATATTTTTGTCCCTCTTTTTATACTACATTCTCCTATATGCGCAGCCATATTCCCCTGAATGCAATTTTCTGCTGAAGTGGCAATTCACAACACAAATATGTACTCTCCATCTATTAAATATTTATTTCGTAATCATGAATAATTAATCATACTATTAATTACAACTGAATGGAAACAATTTTGTCAAGTTTAATTTAAATTAACTCCCACATGTCAACAACGTGCTTAATATATTGCTAAGTTTATGTAAATTTAGTAAATGATGTTAAATAAATATTATATTTATAATTTACTATGTAAACGCAGTATTTCAGCTATGACTAATTTTTTTTGCTATATAGCGGATAAAAAAACGGATCGCCATCAAGTGGGTAGGAGATCATCACCGGCTATGGATAACCTGTTCCATGTTTTGGTTGTGTTGTTGCCTTTTAACATCTCTCAAGCAGCGTATGAAACTTAGTTGGCCTTTGTTATCTTTACTTAATCAGCATGACTGTTACTGAATCGTACTGGTATTTTTTGAGGTATTACTCCAGATTAGTCCGTCAGCATAGGCTTCAGCCTGATAATCGTCTTTCTCACGGGAGAGTTTTAAGAGATTCACCCAGCTGTTATCAAGCTTTTTCAAAGACCAAGTACAATTCAAAAATTATAAATTCTTTTCAGACCGGAATAAAACGCGGTGTTCTAGGCTTGACGATGGCTTACTAACAACTAAGCCACGCGGTCTTTGAAAATATTATTTTTATGTATATTTAAAGTTATATAAAAGCGTAAAGCTCAATCACTTGAGAGTTTAAAAGAGAAGCTTTTCAGGATAAATAAGAACCGGTCACTGATAAATCTTAATAAGATTTTCTTTTTCTTTCAAGACGTAAAAGTATTCTTTGCAAAATAACGAGCTCCGACTCTCTCCGAATACGCTGACGAATGTTCTCGTATCGATTTGCTGGCTTTGAGATCATTCTTAGCAACGCGAAAGGATAAGTGGGGATTATCCCAGTTATAAATAGAAAGCAAATAAATAAAGGAGTTTTCTTTGGCTTTCAGCACAGTTTGTCGTACAAGATAAACCTATTCTGTTTTATGCGTCACTAACATTGTTACACATGTTGATAAAATGTTTTATTATTTTGTTTCATTGATGACGATACCACGAGCACATAGAATTCTCAGCGTGAAGCAGTATTTTCACTGCGTTTCGTTAATTGAGTGAGAATATCAGAGATCCTAGCAATTGGCGCGGCAGTGAACGGGCGGCGGTGATCTCTTACCATATAGAAGGCTCACCTGCTCCGTTGTCCACTATACCATAATTTGGATTCAAATTATATCATGATAAAAGGTTTTTATTAAATATTATAAAAGTTAATCAGTTATTTATGAATTTAATACGTTTACCAAAGACAAAAAGAAGGGTCGGCTCAGACAGATACGCCTTTTTGGGCGGCTTCTTGACTGACAATAGTTTCTTATCACTATTTAATAAAAGCTATGTCACTGTGTGAACACCCGAGGCACATGGGTTCATTGGTTTTTTATTTATTTAGTACATAGTGATAAGTATATAAGATACCTATTTAAAACTAAGTTCAAGATATGCAAATAAACATGGATTTGTTTCTCTAAAAATAAAGTTATATTTAATTTTATTGAGTACAATAACATAACTTCCACTTAAAATAATCTGGACTAACCAGAAATCTAACCGGTATAAAGAAACGTCAGTAACAGTGCATTAATAAAATAAATTATTAATTATATTTGGTATTTAATGTATATAAATATACAAGATTTATCCTTTTTTATTTGCCATTAGGCGCAAAGATCACTCAGAACTCATACCAATAAATGTCGTTTTATAATAATTTGTTAATAATGAGTTTGTAATTTGGACGGTTATCTGTGACCACAATTGAATTTCTCTGTGTATAAAGCATTTATTTATGTTTAACATTTATTTCAGATATAATATTAAAATTTATGACATATAAAGGGTTACTTTTTTTACCTGTTTTACCTATTCACATTTTTACTAATATAAAAATGGACAAGGAAACGACATTTAAATGTTATAAATCATTGTGTCCAAATCGCAATATATCGCAAATAACTAGGAATGCCACAGTCACTGCGATGTGAAAATAGAACCTAAAGAAAAATATACTTTTTTCTCTAGGAAATTATATATACCTAATCCATTCAAACAGTTTTCTTTTTGATGCTTAGCTTCAACAATCTACGTTCCGCACCGGTATGATTTCTCAAGAGTATATTGATGGAAATTTATGGCTACCGAGTTTTGTAATAAAGGTGGTCGGACAGGGTATGATAACTTATTATAGACTCGAAGGTAATGCAAACAAATTGAGGAATGTTCCTAGAAGACGGCTCATTAATCTCCGTTATTCGTTAGCAGAGAGCTTTTCCGAGGCCGTCTAGATTGTTTCAGGTGCAAACGTTGTGTCTACAGTGACACGCTCTTGAAAGCTCGGATTTATCAATACAGCGTCATGAGAAAAGGAAATGATGATCACATTTTTCATTATTATCACAAAAGAATACATTTTGAATAGTCTACTGGTTGAATGGTCTTGTAAGTTATCGTAATGGTATGCCATGTTAGATTTTCCTTTAAATGGAATTTATAATTTAATTAATAAATTCTATTGGGTCTTCGGAAATTCTTGACAGTCGCCAGGTGAACGACTTTCTGGCCCGGAATACTTGTCCTTATCTGGCCAGATTTGAGTAGAACAGTTAAGAAAACTCAGTTGGATTAAATTTTTTAAAATAATAGGAATTTAAAGATAACCAGAGACGATCAAAATTATTCAGGACGTAACCACTTTGTTTCTTTTAGAATCATTTTCATCAGGTTTGCAATATGTATATATTTTAAAAAATGCGAAGGCAGACGAACAGGACGCTCACTTAGGATAATTGATGCGTTGCTTGCGTGTTATAATATAGTGGACAACGGAGCAGGTGTGTTTCCTATATGCTAAGAGCATACCACCGCCCATGGACAATCGCGCCACAGTCCGCGCATTGGTTGTGTTGCTGGATTTTTACGCCACTTAAGTGGAATTGTAAAGGGCCTCCAAGCCTCTCCCACAGGTGGAAGTTGATGTTGGTTGTTAGGGGTAGATACGCTCTTCTTCGAAAGTCCCCAAGTCGTACTGGGTTGGCAGGCATTCGACAATATGTTATTTCACGAACTTATTATAATATCCGATACCTTTTATGTTACAAGTATTGTACTTTCTCGATATTTAGACTCTCCAAAAAAGTTAACACGAACTTTTCAATTTGAACATGTAGTTTCTGATACGCGGCCGTGTAACTGAACTCCACGGCTTCATTAAATATTTCCCAGCCATATACGAAATATTTACGAGATTGTAAATTACAGTTAAGCCGATAGAGGGATGAGTTATCTAATTAATGTGGGCAAAGTGATCGCCGCAGGCGGAGGCGGAACACCTCTCCCGAGCTCGGAGTTTCGGGACGAAATTTACGACGTCCTTTTTCTATATTTTATTAAAACTTCTTAAGACTCTGGACATTATATAATATGATTATTTTTTCAAAAATTATACGAAAGAGATTTTAACCCAATTTGAGTTACATAAAGAAGGGATTTTCTTCCCCTGCAATTTAGTAGACATGCAATTTATAACTTTTTTGTGTTTCTCTATAATAGAATGGCGTTTAATATTATTAATCGCAATGTCGCAATGTTACATTAATATATTATTATTAATAGTTTTTATAATGCATAAATACTATTTTTTTAAATTAATAGATAATCTGTACGAAGAGCTTATCGGACCGGGGATTGAATCCGATATCTCTCGCTTCATGACCGCATCCTACGAAGCTCAATAAAATTTAATCAAAGAGTAATATCATATTATAGATCGTTTCTTATAGATTATAATCCACCCATAGAATAATTAATTTTTAATATAGAGTAATAACAAAGTATTATTAATAAATAAACTAATCAAATTTAAAAAACAAACATCTATTTTTATTTACATGTAATTAGCAAGTTATTTAAAAATAATATTCTATATTACTTATTCTATATTTTTTAATATTTAGGATAGACTAATAAGTGATTCGGCCGTAACTTATGGATAAGGCTTTTTCGTAACGGCATCCCCATTTGGAGTCGGAGAGTACAGTTGAGGTTAAGACCGTCTCATCTGGGGCTCACAAATAGTGTTACGCAAACAGCCGAAGGGAACAGGATACGCATTGTAATTTTCACATTATTTTACATAATATTTTCTCCTTCATAAATAATTTTCCTACTAGAAAAAGCAATGAAAACCATCAATATGCTTAGCTACTGTTCACAGCATTCGACAGACTATGAAACTAAAAAAAAAAAATTCATACCAATAATTCATAAAACACGTTAAAATGAAAAGATTTTCTCTTATTCATATTAATAGAGAATCATAATAAATATTGTGAAGGAAATGAAATACTTATAAAACCTAAATTCACATATTTACACACATATGACATATTAATATAAGTAAGGCTTTTAAAAACTATGTATTTAATCCTTATATAAACTTTTCCAACGGAACGATATTTTTTTATTCTTTTTCTACGATTATTATTTATATTCACCGCTAATGCCTTCGAAATCTTATTAAACAGACTTATTTTATTTGAATTTTCACGAGTCATCGGCTGTCTGCTTAATAAACTCAGATACTGAATATTCACGTCGTCTTCAGATGCCTAAAACCTAATTTTGTATACATCTTTGTATAATGAACTTTTAATATATTCAAAACGCTTTAAGCTTAAGTACCGCTACACCGGATATTAACGAACCGACATTTTCATTCCAATGTAATTCCTACAGTTGATTTCATTTTTAAACAAAATGTTTCTTCACAGTTTTGCAATCTCAATCGACATCATTTATTGGATTTTTTCATATAATTATATTTACAAATTAAACATACATTTTGAGGACCCTGAGAGATAATTACTGAAGCTTTCTCTCGCTCAAATTGGTTCTTACTTTTCTGCTTATAACTCTTGGAATAAGAATATTGTTGAAGAAACTAACTAAACTTAACTCGCCTGAGGAAGCGGCAGAACACGTGCTCACCTGGTGAGGTAAATTAGTTCATTATATAACCTTATTAAGGCTACGATTTAAAGGCTGGGGTTTGAACCCATAGTATTATTTTTCTCGCGTTCCACTACTCTGTAGAATCAGCTCCCTGCAGGGATATTTCCAAACCAATACGATTTGGGAAGCTTAAAAAAAGACGTACCTACCTAAAAAGCCGGCAACGCAAAGACTATTGTTTTAGTATTACGACGTTTCTACCTGATGGTGTTTGTAATGTATCCCATTAACTTGTAGACAATATCACACAACCGCTCTAAACTAACGTGTATTTATATTATAAACACCTGTGTTCTGTGATATCCAGTAAAATAAAAGAAAAAGCTTGTAAGCTTCAAGTTTTCCCCAAGCCGAGGTATGTGTTCCTTGCATCAGTCGCGGCTAAACTTAATTCTCGCCCTCGCCCGCGTTAATCTGTTAAAGCCATTCTGACCATAACCATTCCTAGAAAAAAACGTCGTTTAATATATTTAGAATGGGTTATGGTAAATTTTAAGATTATATATAAATAATGTTAATTAGAGCCATAGTGTATGAGAGAGAACAATTTAATTACCAATTCTTATCGAGAATGGTTAAGAATTTAAGCTATTCTAATAACATCGCCGCGTAATGTAAGCCTTTGACATAATTGATGCTCATCCCGCGCGCAAAGGTCAAAAGGCTCACATGAGCCCTGTTTGTAAACTAAGCCTCCTTCTCTTTTATGAAAACAATAGGCTGCTGTATAATTACTCGAAAATTGATCCTTTTTCTCAGAATAAATCTCTCATCCCATGTATCTGCTCTTTTGACTATTCTACATTTATTGCTAATATTTCGTAATCTAAGTCATTTTATGTTTAGTTGTTGGCTTGATTGAAGATGGTATTTGTTGTATAGCGAGCAATGGAGTAGGCGGGTCTCCTCTATGGTAAGATATTACCGCCACTCATGGACATCCGGGTGTTGGCTTTTTACTTTGCTTTTATGGTGTAAACTCATTCACTTGGTGAAATACAGTACCAATACCGATTCACGCTGGTATTCTGTGAGCCTAAAAAATAATTTGCGAAATCGGTGCTCTGGTCGTTCAGCAATTGAACTTAGACTCACTTGCACTTTTTCTTATCCTTTTGTGTTTCTACAATAAAATAGTTTGAAAATCTGTGCTTTTTAAAATATAGTACAAGTTCTAATTAAAAATATAATAGTCTTCGTAGTTTTAAAATACAGAAACAGTGAATGCGATGTATACATTTAATATCTTACGTGTGTAATATTAAAAGGAAAATGAGTTTTTCAGCTTCCCATAATGCTTAAGCTATTGAAATTTCAGATTTTTATATTATTTAAATAGAAATTTAAAAATCTAGCTACGGAATCTAAAAGAAATAGAAACAGAATTATTACTGTAGGTAAGACACAACACAAAAATGTTATTGTATCAAATAATTTGTTAGTTTATCGTGTTTGTATTAGCTTAACAAAATCATAAAAATGAAAATTTGGACATAAAATAACATTTTGGGTTGTACCGTTATATTTAGGCATATAAAACATAGAAATTGACCAAGTCTAAGATCTATCTGAAATCCATACAAAATTTCATAAAAATAAGTACAGCCGTTTCGTTGAAGTTTAGCAACAAACCATGCGACACAAGAGTTGTATATATAGGATAACTCTTAATATACAGGGGTCGATAAAGCAGTGTTCGCCAAAGTATTTGGAAGGATTCTGGATATCTTTGTGTAACGAGGCCATTTCGCGCGAGCCGCACCGCACTCTAGGCAGCGAGTTCAAGTGTGCGACCCGTCATAACTAAAGCACCACTTGCTGAAAACGTTCACTTTGCGAGCCTGAAAATAAATTCTTATTTCATTAATCTTGCCTAATGTTGTAAGGCTGGTGAGTTTATTTTGCTGGCAAGCGATACCAGATTTTAGTTGGACTATTTATCGTGGAAGTCAAAGCTATATAATATCTGATCAATGATTTTTTAACGAACTTTATAGCACTAAGTTCTAACCATTAAGAAATGTTATTTTTCACAAGTAACAAGGTGGATATTAACTGAGTTTTATTGAGAATTACCATTACACGACTGATCACATCACGCAAAATTCACTTTCCTTCCACAATGCCGAATAGTTTGTGCTTTAAACTCAATTTTACACAGAAACCCTCGAAAATAGCCAGTTTTGTGGGAAACACACCACAACTAGTAGAGTTTTTGTTACAGCCTTTATATTCCTACACATTCCCAAATATCTTTTCCTGTGGCAAAAGCTTAAGCTGCTATTTCGAATTGTCACTCCGCTGTCAGTGGTTAAAATACAAGTAAGCTTAGTGATTAATCTAATTTGTTCTTATTGCAAAGTATGGACCCGCCAGATGTCGTCTGACTTGGCACGAGGCCTAGCGGGTCCAATTAGGAACCATTAGAGATATTTGAGCACGCCAAATTAATCAAACCGATATACTAAATACCCTCCATTTTTGTAGTCGGATAATTGTTTTACTTATTCATCTTTGAGAGCCTCGTAGCTGAGTGATTTAATGGGTCTACCACGAAGCCAGATGTTTTGTACTGGAACTAAGGAAACGGTACTTGTACTGTGTTTCGCTTAGTGAGTGAGGATATCGGAGGCTCTTAAAAATGCTGCTTAAGTGGCTTAAAAAGCCGACAACACAACCAATGCGCATACTATGGCGCGGTTGTCCATGGGCAGCGGTGTTCTCTTACCATACAGGTGATCCACCAGCTCCTTTGTCGGCTATACTATAAAAAACAAAAAAAAATATGGTATATTATAAAAATTCAAACTGACTTTTGTGTGGGAGTATAGGAAAATGTTGTTTTTAGACATTTTTAGAGAATTTTTAAAATTTTCTATGCATTCGAACTATTCTCGTACTTTAAAGATTATTCTAAAAAAATATTGTTACAGTATAGATAAATGCCAACAATTTCTTCAACTTCTGGTGTCTCTCCACTACTTAAGTCAAATCTTCATATCACTTCAGGAGAAAAACGAAATAAAGTTGTATTATAACTTTCATGTATCTAAAGTGGAGCCATCTACATACTAAGCACACTGTTAAAGTGGATCGTAAATACATAGACAGCCCCGTAAATTAACTACTCAGACTAAGCGCAATCTAATTCCATTTCTGTTAATTAATCTTGACAACACAAGAGAGCTATACCGAAGACATATCATTGTGTCTGCTCACGAGTGGAAACATCAAGACAAGTGATTTCCACTCAAGGGATCTCGCTTATCGTTTGAAGGCAGAGTTGCGTCAGCGTCAGGCCTTTGTTTCAAACGTACCTACTTGATTACACCTTGCCTTATTTCGCATCTCGACACTTCGATCGCTGCCTTTATTATTTACATTTTGCCCGCTAATTCATCAATTACATATATAAAGTACCTCAAGATAAAATATTATCTACACAGAGAAACAACAGATTATAATATGGAAAACAATAAAATATGGAAAAAATATTCAAATATACTATTTATATTCTGTGCAAATTTGGGGTCCCAAAAATTCACTTATTAAATTTGTTCTTCGTTACTTTGGCTACCTCTATGGATCTATAAGCAATATTGCTTTAAATATATAATTAATAATTCTTTGTTTTAATTCTTTTCTGATAATTTCCCCAAATATACTTGTACAAAATATTATTCATGATAGAGAAAAATAAACCTCACGTCATATGTCAAAAAGAATACCAACACGTATTTTACAAGTTTCAGTACAAGTGTCAGTGGGGGGTGACAGTGACATTTGACGTGAGACATTTGTCATGAATCCGAGCGTTTTCTATACTGAGAGCGTCACGAAACTAATTATTTATTTTTCGATAAATGTCGTGAAATTTAAAATTGATAGAGTCGATTCCCAAGCATGAATCCTATAATTGTATTTTACATAATAAAATAAAGTTTTTAATTTTCATTAAATTATATATTTTATTATTTTGTTTGTATTTCTCGTGCAATATTTGTAATCTAATACGTCCGCTTTTTCGTGACATTGAATGGGATTCCAAATAAATACATTATATGGGAATGTATTTATTTGTAACAAAAATTATAGTATTATTAAGTAAAATTCAAAATATAATAAAGTAAAATATTACCAAGTAGGTTACAAAATCATGTTTATTTTTTTATTTAAAACTTTTATTTAAATTTCACAATAATAAATAAATAGGATGAATAAAATTTATAAAGGTAAACTTAAAAAGTGGCAGAAGTGGGTTGAATGCTTCACCACAAATAGCCGAGCGCCAGTTTTCAGTACCGCCATATACAAATAAATTCAAATATAATAAAATAATCTTTTTTAGCATATTTAATTTTAAATTACACTTCTGTAAAGTTTTTATTTTACAGCTGTAGTAAAAAATATGTTATGCATACACACTCAAACAGTATATAAAGTACAAAGTAGTAAGTTTGCTGGTTTATTTTTGATACATATTTTAGTAGAAAGTATAGTTCAAAGTAAAGGTAGCGCTTGGAGTGTGCAATATTTTGCATTTAATGAAACCGAAGCGAGCTGAGATACAGCCGAGTACAATTTATTCGATAGGATGAAGTCAATATTTATATTTCTTGTGATTGAGATGGTAATTAATTTTCCACATAAAACCAACTCGTGTTAATTACACCATATCCAGACTCAAAAATGGTTGGATTGGTTTTTATTATTCGTTATTTAGTCGGCAGACCTGAATACAAATACCAAATGATTTTTTCTTTTTTAAATTATATTGTTGATTTCTTGCTGCATATAATTTAGTTGCTGATTTGGATGTTGCTTGCTCTTCTTAATATTCATCGGATTCATTAAAAAATTTTTTTGCTACAAACACTTAGTCTAGTGAGCAGGGGTTTCATTCATTAACATTATTGTGCTACTATAACATTTCTATGTTACTAAATGTTTAAATGGGGAGGGACCGAAAGGGACCTCCACAGAAACTCTCAAACTCAACCCTAGAATTGTTGAAACAACGGCGAGAGATGGTAGTGCGAT
>DWCF01000103.1:0-67759 GCA_018230265.1 Delias oraia | reverse complement strand
ATAACCTCATTTCTGATTTTATCTCGCAGCGAGACTCCGAGCATTGCCCTCTCCATAGCTCGCTGAGTGACTCTGAGTACAGTAAATATCGTATGGGAAATAGGATTTTTACCTAAATTAAAGACGATTACAAAACTACAGCTTTCTATATCAATTCATTCTGAAAGCGAATCCGGCTACACACCAAAAAATAGCAACGCCTAACTTGAAGCGACGTCAAGTGCTTTGAAGTAACGAAACCAAATTAGCTAGACACTCGATTCTATGAGAATTTTCTCACTTAATACCCGTAGCGTAGAGTAGCGGGCGCCGAGCGGGGTTCCAGTTACATTAGTCCGAATGTTCAGGAGCGAATGCGATTTTATGATCCGTGAATATCGCGCAGGCATTTCTAGATGTCCGTATACCCGTTTTTATTGTTATGTAAATGGGAATTTCCCGTTAGTTGGATTTTCAAAAGGGACGATTAGGACGTCTGCTTTCGAAGGTTATGCACAATGGCACCCCCTATTTGTAAGATGTGGTGCAGCTTTGGGGTGTCGGCGTTTTAAGGGAAACGACTTAGCTTGTTGATATTGAGTTATGATCCCCGCGGACGATTGGTTTTCACCACACTGTGAAATCGTGGGGTAGACATGCTGAAAATATTGATTTATCGTAAAGTGGTTTCGCTTTTCAGTTCAGTATTTTGGTGATATGTTTGCTAACCATTTACTATGTCTGTTTTGATTTTTTTATTCTGTCGGTGGTTTAAGTTTGAATCGTTGGGAAACAAAAAATAATAATACGGATAATACGAAGGGCGGTAAGACTTCACCGCCGCCCATGGTCAATTTTGCTGCAATATACGTTTTTAACTCCACATAAGCAACATAACTTAGTAAGCCTTCTGTGCCCTCACTCAGTGAAACATACTATAAAAAATATTTCACGCCGGTATTACATAAGTGAGCCCAAATAATGCGTCAACGTTTGCTTCAGCATGGCTCTTCCAAAATCGAGACAGTGTTAAAACACTTTCTTGGCCCTCCAAAAACCATATTTAACAAATAAATTTTATTCAGACTGGAAATCGACCCTGATACACATAGCTTACAAGGTCCCTTGTCCATGAAATTCTTCTCATAGAAAATAGAAGCACGATATTATTACAGATTTCATAATGTAATTTATGTAGAAAATAATAGTATAAATCTAGAATAAGATCCATTATATAAATTACCATGCATTGCTGGTTAGCAGGTATAATTTCATTTCCAATAATTACGCAACAATTGCGAACGATTTTCATGAGCTTTAATAATCTAAGCTGGTTATAATTTAAGTGTTAACAATGTAACTAGTTGACGTTATTATACCAATTTTAACAGACTGATTTAATGATAAAATAAAAGTACAGTTCTCAAAATATTTAATCTTTTTTCATACAAACTTACTATATATGTCCGTATTATATATGTCCGCAAGAATTATGTTTTATATTCTACGTCTTATGTTTCACCCGTGGAAGGGCCATGTTGAAGCATATGCTGACGCACTAATTGGACCGGCTCGTCCGAAGTGATACCACGGGCTTACAGAATACTCAGCGTGAAATGGTACTTATACTGTGTTTCGCAGAGTGAGTGAAGATATCGAAGGCCCTTAAAAATAGTGACACTGAAGTGGCGTAAAAAGCCGGCAACGCAATCAATGCGTGGACTGTAGCGCGGTTCTTTATAGGCGACGGTATTCTCTTACTATATAGAAGATACTATAGAGGACCTGCTTCATTGTCAGCTATAGAACAAAAAATAGAATTAAAGTATTATAAATATATCATAATGCAAAAATAATACAGACTAATAAATTATTTTATTAGTTTTTAAATCCAATTTCTTTTATTTGAAGTAGTGAACCCTGAAGACGTCATCGTACCTTATAAACCTTCAAAGCCGAATACCTTTTTTTTATCGGACAAAAAGTATATTAATGACTCAAAATTTATATAGATATATGATATGGCAGAATTGACAAAGTAAATTTCCACAATAGATTTTATTTACGCAACTCTTACCTTATTTGCAGTGCACACCAGATGACTTTCAAATGATAGTTTTTTCCGATTTACATGATGCTTTTAATGTATTTTGGCCAACTTACGTAATATAATTAAAAATTATAAAGTTAACATAATAAATAACAACTTTATAATTTTTTAATTCTGATGCATGATAGTACAAAGTTTAATTAAAATCTCTTAATTAGTTTTTGCATGTTAAAGAGTTAAACATACATCCAAGATTTCTCGTATATGTAATACAAAGATTTCCTCAATTAAACGTCACCCGTGTATCTATTTCTGATGTATTAATTAATCCCTAAAGACTTCCTTCGATTGTATATATTGAATATAGCATTAAGTATCATTAACATCACTCCGATGTCATTTCCGTGTCGTCAAATAGCTTGTGAGTGAGCGGCGGAATTTCATTAAGCAAGGTGCATCGCAGTAACAAGTTGAACCCATCGTATATCACACAATTTATTTGTCCGTAATCATTTCACCCGGTTTATGTTGTTAATTCTATAAATTAGTTTTATATGTTTAGGTTTAGTATCTAGAATTCTGGGTTTCTAAGATATTTAAGGGTTGTTTTTTTTGTTCTATAGCGGACAACGGAGCAGGTTGGTCTCCTATATGTTAAGAGAACTTCGTCGCACATGAACAACAGTGCTACAGTCCACGCATAGGTTGTGTTGCCGGCTTTTAACGCCGATATTCATACTCACCCTGCCAAAAACAGTATAAGTATCGTTTCTCATTGCGCATTCTGTGAGAAGAACTCACTCACTCAGCGAAGCATAGTTGAGGTACCGTACGGTCAAGTACAACTACCATTTCATGCTGAGTATTTTGTGAGCCCGTGGTATGACTTCGGAGGAGCCGGCCCAATTAGTGCGTTACCATTTGCTTCAGCATGGCTCTCCCACCGGTGTGACAGTATTAAGACGCTCCCCCGGCCAATGTGAAGCCCTTCCAGAGACCGAATAAATTGTAAATTAAATTATAATTTATCCGGACCGGGATTCAAACCCGATATCTCTCGCTTCATTATAGACTTAAAAAACTATTTATTTACGAGGCTCTCAACAAAAATCTGTTGAGAGTTTAACAAAATAAATAAGTAAGTAGTAAAACATACCTTTTACAAAATGTTTTTCAAAATGCAGCATACAATTATGAAACTCAGCATTTCAGGTAGGGTAACTTTGAAGTGAGTACTCAGCAAATTACCAGCTACATACGGCTGTGGTTCCAATACATTTTAGAAGCATTGGTCAAAAGCGCGTACGTAGCTCACGCGTGAATAAATAATCTAGTAAGCGCTCCGAATATTCGACAGGTTTCATGAAACTCAATGGTTATGATAATTTAATTAAAATTTACATAACCGAGTTTATGATATATCGGACAACGGAACAGGTGGGTCTCCTATATGGTAAGTAAACACCGCCGCCAATAGACAACCGTGCCACAGTCCGCGTATTGATCTAGTTACCAGCATTTTGAGCCGTTAAGCGACATTTTAAGGGCCCCCGATATCCTCACTCACTCAGCGAAATACAGTAAAGGTACAAGAGACGACTGCAGCATGGCTCTCCCACTGGTGTGCAAAATTAATTAATAAAAATATTATACTTCGTTATCAACTTAATAAATAAAGTTCATTTTATTAGATATTCTTTAACTTTAATAATTAAGAAAAGCCTTGAATATCTAAACTAGTTATTTGAATAATTTTCGATCAATTTAAATGTGAGCTTTAATGTTATCAATTGAATTGGAATTCTTTTCAAAACACTAACATTATATTCTAGATACCAACCATGATATCACGTTGAAGTATCTATGAATACAATTATTTTTTCAACAGTATAGTTAATTTTAAGCCAATTTACTCTCCATTTTAGTACTATTAGGTACTACGATACCGAAGCACCTTAACTGAAAACAAAATTCGTAAGGAGAATGTTATAAATGATTTATGAAGCCATAGCTTGTCACTCAATAAAGAGATATTAATAAATTTACGTCATGATAATGGAGGGAATATTCAATAAAATTTTATGAGTCAGTTTAATAGTTTTCGCATTGATGCAACGCTTTTCATGAATCCAATTAATCTTGATATAACTTTTATCAAGAACTTTATTTAACGAATTATCGGAAATTGTTTACTGTTACACATACAAAGACTTTTTAATCATTTTTATTTCGCTACATTCACAAAAGCAATAACTGATTTTTATTCGCTTGATATATCACCTCAATGATGTTATTTTGTATGCATTGAATTCTTTAATAACGTTGGTTTTAACTAATAATTTAAGTAATAGTCCTAATTGCTTTCTTTAAAAATATTATTACTTAAAACTTGAAATAGTATTTGAAATGTTTGAAACGAGATCGTGGCCCATGGACAACCAGCCAGTAACCCGCGCTATGATTATTTTGTGGGCTTTTTACGCTATAGTGATGTAAACTTTAGCCTCCGCAAATCTGCATTACTCAGTGGAATATAGTTCGTGTAATATTTTAATGGCGATAATTTGTGAACCTATGGCAACAATTCAGGCCCAATAGTTCGTCAGCATATATTTCAGCATAGTTCACGTTTGCAACCATTTTCATTAAAAAGACTGTGTAAAGACTCAGTCACTGTCTAGCTAGCCATCGCAATACTCGAATGAATATAAAATAGTACCTCATAACGTCACAGCAGTCTACAAGACCGTTCTACGTGGCTTTCAGCTACGTGGCTCTCAAATACTTAGACAAATTGTGTCGAGTATTGTTTTCACCCGTAGGAGAGCCATGCTGAAGAATATACGCAATGAATGGGCCGGCTCGACCGAAGTGATACCACATGTAGTGAGCTACTATACTTCAGTGAGCATAACGGAGGCCCATAAAAATCCGGTTAAGTGGCGTAAAAAGCTGGCAACTCAACCAATGAGCAGACTGTGGCGCCGTTCTCCATGGGCGGCGGTGTTCTCTTACCATATAGGAGACCCACCTGCTCAGTTGTCCGCTACATTATAAAAAAAATGTAAATGAGAATGTATTTAGTGTTGTTTCTTTCAGATTGGCGATTCACAAAAACTTTTTAATGAAAAGTAGATTCAAAGTAGAATATTATGTAGAGTGACAGCTTACGTCAAATGAAATCGAGCTGTCGAGACATTTTTGAATAATTTAAGACAAGGTAGAAAAGTTGGTTTAAGATTGTCGACTTAATTTTCATTTTTTAAACTCAGTTTTATAAGTCTTGTATGCCTTGTATAATACGAATTATCAAATAAATATAGTATTAAATTTGTGCGATAAAAATATGCACTAAAAACTGTTTATTTATTTGGACTGTAAAGAGAATTATAAACTTCGGAAGTCATGGTTCTAGTAATCGTAAGTCTTGAGGCAAGCAAAGTAGAAAGAAGATTTAACTATCTGGTCTGGCTCCTTGGTGAGATTTCGGCATCGAAATCACTCTTACAAACACTGGTGCTAAAAGAGACACTTGTAATGCAACATGTGACGTTATCTTGCAATAGTTTTGAGTGTTTTAGCTTATAAGCTATGATGTGACTTGTTATATATACTATGTTATATATACTTTTATGTTATATAACTTTTTTATATAACAAAAAAAGTTATATAATTTTTTTATGTTATATAACTCACCCATTGCACCATAATCGAACAATAGTAATAGATGAAACAGTTTTTTATTTTCTTATTTTTGTCGGTTTCTTGTTTTCTTGTCTTTCTAGAAACTATTATTTTTATTCTATAGCGAACAACGGAGCAAGTGCATCTCTTATATGGTTACAGATCAACGCTGCTCAAGAACAACCATGCTACAGTCCGGGCATTGATTGTGTTGCCGGCTTTTTACGCCGATTAAGCGGCAATTTTAAGAGCCACTGATATCCTCACTCACTGTGCCAAACATAGTACAAGTCCGTATTCTACTGTGACCGTTAAATCACTTCCGACAGCCCAATTTGTGCGTCAGCACATGCTTCAGCATGGCTCTCCAATGGGTATACATACAATTCTTTTAGAGAGAAATAATTTACTATTGTTTTTAATTTTAAATAAAGTTGTATTATCGGAATAAATATATTATTGATAAAACTTGAACACAGAAAGAGTAAATGAACAAAAACAAGCAAATGCCATTTAAATAAATGTTTATTTGTATTTTAACGCTTTATAGGAACACAATCGTTTTTATTTGCCATCTCAGTGACGAGTGATCGCAATAGCAAAGGTCGCGCACTCATGTTTACACTTCCCTCTATATTCTTCAACGACTTCAAACGAAATACAACGAACGAATTTCTTTTAAAACATTCCACGACGACTTATAACGGAAGACGTACAAATATTACTTTCTTTATTGGTAACTAAATGAGTCCAAGCACTTAATATCAAAGTTAATATTGTTTATAATCTGGTTAGCATTTGCTGAAGAAAAAAAACCTAAAAGTTCTAATGTACACAAAAATACGATGGAAAAGTTTACCATTAAAACGGAAATATTGCAATATCAAAATTAATAACATTTGTCTAACCATTCTTGAATTGCACTGAAACGAACAAACAAACAATTATTTTATTTTAGGAAAGTAAAGTATTGTTACAACGTACATGTAATAATATCTGAACGAAAATCATAATAATTTTAGAGTACAGGTTGATTGAGAACTATAAAATTTTGTAAATAAAGATTATTTATAAGATTTAAAAATGTATATAAAGAATATCAAATAAAATAAAAAATATTAGCGGTCAATATGGGAGTATAATAGTAATGATATTGGCTATACGCCATCCCTATTCACTCAGCGAAACACAGTAAGTACTTATTAGTACTATTTCACGCTGATATTGTGCGAGCATGTCGCTCAAATTCGAAAATTTAATAAAGCGAACTATTAAGTCCACCCACCCATCCGCGACGAATCGGAACGACGTCTCATTCAACACTGTAATATTCGCCACCTAAAAATCCAATTTCATCCGTCGACAACACATGACGCGAGAAAAAAGTCAAACCCTGACGGCGTCATAAAGTTTCCAAGTAATTCATAAACTGAACAACTTTCATCCAGAAATCCTCCCGACAGGCACCTATTAATTTTTACGACCCATTAAATCCTTTAACGCGGCGGAATCGATTTATAACAGTTTTATCACCGGTTGCGATTTAACACAAGTTGTAAAATCGGTGGTGGGAGTTTCACTCCATTCACAACTACCGGCTAGCTCGCTAATTGGATTCCCTACTTTGTTCGCTAAAAATGACGAGTTTACGGTTCATTTCGTTGCGGGAATCACTGAAGAGCTTCACGATTCAGTTGCGTCGATTTATGTGAACAGAAGTTGCGACGCAGCGCTTGCTATGATTTTCAAATGGAATTTAAATTCACTTCTATGGTACTTGTGTACAGCTTTTCATGCTTGGTTTCATTTCTAAACTACCGAGAATTTTACTATTAAAGCTTAATTACTAAATATATCACTATTTGCGAAAAATTTTGGCGAAAAACTTGAAATATTGGCGTAAAAAGCCGGCAACACAATCAATGCGCGGTTGTCCATGGGCGGCGGTGTTCTTTTACCATATAGGAGACCCACTTGCTCCATTGTACGCTCCATTGTAACGGGGTAGGTGGGTCACCTATATGGTAAGACAACACCGCCACCCATGGACAACCGCGCCACAGTCCGTGCATTGGTTGTGTTACCAGCTTTTTACACCACTTTAGCGGCAATTTTAAGGGCCTCCGATAACTTCACTCACCCTGCAAAACACAGTACTAGTACCGTTTCATGTTGAGTATTCTGTGAGCCCGTTGTATCACTTCGGACGAGCCGGCGCAATTAGTGCGTCAGCAACTGCTTCAGTATGGCTCTCCCACGGGACAGATTCATACAAAGTAACAACATTCATAGAAGGTTTGACTCTCATGTTTTAGTTTTGTTAGAAATCAAAGATAAATTAGTGAAATTGCATAGTGTGGCGTGTGTTTTAGTGATAAATCAACAAAACTGCACATTGCATAGCCCGCTATTAGCACAGCCCACTGCTTCCGTGCCATTAAATTTGCAATACTAACAAAAACTTGTTTGTCACCGCCATGTTCAGCGTTTTGTGGGATCTGTACAGCCATTTCAATTTTGTAATAAATGTACTACATATACAGTACTGTTTGAGTATACAATTCAAACTATGTTTTAGTTTTAATTAAAATGTATCATTTTCTAACATCAGTTAAATTTGATAGTCGTATACAAATATAATCTCAATTTGTGATTTTTTTAATTCTATAGCTGACAACGGAACCGGTAGGTCTCCTTTGTGGTAAGAGAACCACCACCGCCCAAGAACAACCGCGCATGGTTGTTGCCAGCTTTTTTAAGGGCCTCCGATATCCTCACTCACTCTGCGAAACACAGTACAAGTACAGTTTCACGCTGAGTATTCTATGAGCCCGTGCTATCACTTCGAACGAACCGACTTAATTAGAGCGTCAGCATATGCTTCAGCACGCTCCCACGGGCGTAAAAGTTAAGACACTCCCCCGGCCACTGTTTAGCCGTTAGACCGAATTAATTATAAATTAAATTATAATTGTCCAGACTGGGATTCCTACCCGACACCTCGAGCTTCTTAGTACACGTTTAAAATCATTAAGGTATGAGGCTCTTAAAAGTATAAAAATATTTTATTCTATAAAGGCGTTACTGTACTGCTTCGGAATCTTAAAAATGTGTGTACTCTTACTTAAAGGCCGGAAACGCACCCGCGGCCTCTCTGCAGAAATCGGCGTCTACGGGCGGTAGATCGCTTACTCTAGCCTCCTGCCACGTTAAAAATTATATTTCACTCATGTTTTAAATATTTTATTCTACATAAAGTTATTAATTATCATAAGTTAATCTATTTTGATACACATTACAAGTTCCCAGTCAATATTTATAAATAAGTCTAAATACAATATCTATAATTTCAGTTGAGATGAGCCTGACTATAAAAGTGACTCTTTGAATGTATGTGGACCTCAGTCGAGTCAGCCATGGCAAACACAGCATGAACAGTGCACATGCATCATAAATCAATCGAATAACCATTAGAGCCTGCTCTATAACCTGCCTACTTATCGCTTAATCGCTAATAATGTAATCGATTTGTGGAAAGCCTATTTGGACTCGACTGATTTATGGTAATATCATTTGTTATAGGGAAAATTAATGTGAGACGGCATTTTAGAGGCACAATATATGATGCTTAATATAAAAAAAGGAAATAAATTTAGATAGATAAATGAAAATGAGATAGATTTTCTCAACTATATTTTCTTTGTATATAAAAACTATGTATCATGTTGGTTGTGACTAATGGGCTACTTAACCAAAGAATCGATATTTAAAAACTTGCACACCACAGATTCATGTAGATGATAGGATATGTTATATTTCCATTTAGTGTGATAATATAATTTTATTTCTATTTATTTCTTTATTATTAAGATAATATTTTTGACTCGGACCAGTGTATCCTATGTAATATAAAATAAAATTATATGATACCAGGTGAATGATGTGAAATTTACCTGGGCCTTTAGTAGAATATGAAAAATAATGAAATTTGATCTTGAAAATATCAAACATATAAAAAAATAGAAGTTAATTTAAACATGCACGTAAAAAATATTTAAGAAAGAAGCAAAAATTTGACTTTCAAACAAAAATATTCATTTAATATAAATTCCTTGCTATTAATAATATATAATAATAATAAAATATTTAAGACTAAGAAATTAAAAAAACTAAAAAACTTTTAATATATTAAACATATAAAAACATAGTGTTTTATCAGATAGTGTTGTATTCGTTGTAACTCATACGTAACAAATCCATAGCTTCCAATGTATGAAAGTTGCAGTTGAATGACACAATGTAATCCTCTTTCCAACTGAATGTTCAACCTTTTCAATAGCCATCAAATGTCTGTGCAGGGGTAGTAAACCTTTTGAGATGTGAAATATCAACGCATTTAACACAAAGCCCGGCAAGTTATGAATGATGAAAATCAATTCGGCTCAACCCCTGACGGCTCTGTTACAACCCCTGACTCCTGAGCTGAGCCTACTGTTTTTAGGCCTCGTTACACACGTCAAAATAACTGACAGCCATCTTTATATACGGCGTAGAATATATTTTTTTCATAAATTACTTACTGAGTATCTAGTTACTCATATATAGAAATTATTGTAAATTTTAAGATTACAGAATGGAGTACAAAGGAGCTCAGCTGGAGCATATGTTTACGCACTAATAAGGCAAGATTGTCTAAATTTATACCACGCGATCACTAAATACCAACATTTATTAGTGCATTCAATTTTCGCTCAAGCGGCGTAAAAATGCGCCATAACAACTATGTATACGCGGATTATGGCGCGGATGTCCATGGGCGGAGATCTATTACTATACATAAAATCCTCTGTTGCCCTCTATACGGTAAAAATACTAACAAGAATAATAATATGAATAGTGTACCTACAGCTAACAAGTATAGTACTAATCCCTCGATATTACAAATTCCGGTATAAATGACAGATTGCAAGAAAATAACGTAATGTGCATTTAAATATGGTATGGGAAGTTAATATGCGTGACTCATGGTTTCGCGATTAAATCACCGGGGGAAATTCATAATATTCTGTTTGACGTAAGCATGGGGTTGAATCAGTTTAATAATCCGAAAATAAGGAGGCTTAATTGTTGACGTTTATCGCTTAGAAGGTTAATGTTGAGGAAAGCAACGCTTATGATAGGAATATATCATGCTTATGAAACGAATATATCTCGAGACAATACCCTAAGTCATGTGTAATGTAGGAAAGCCTAGAGAATGACACAATGCTGCTTTCGTATGTTTATTACAGTCCTGATATTTTAATTATAAAAAAGACTACAATCCTTAATTAATATTGCAAACTTTCATTATTACAGTATATTGTGGTGTATAGTGTGGTCTCAATAAATTCATGTGTCTATCGTAAAATATATTTTAATGAGTTGAGAAAAAAAAAGTCAAATTAAATTTATATGCGTTAAATAAGATAAAAAAATAAAAATTCTCGCTTTGCATTGTATTATAGCTTATCATAGCATTTAATAACATTTATAAAAAGGAATTACAAGTTATAGGAATGCTTAAATAAGATTATAGTAAAAATTTGCCTAATTTATATCATAAAATCTCCAAGAAACGCTATAAATATTTAATAAAATTAGTGCTGATAATACCCAATAATGTTTTACTATCGACGTTATAAAATACATTGTTTCACCTATATACAAACAAGTTGGTTTAATCAAAAACCTAGCGGACTTAACTATTTAAAAGGAAACTCTTAAAGTTTGAGTCAATAAACACTAAGTGCTCTTTATTTTCATTTAGCAAGTAGCTTTTACCACTTTCACTCAGTTTGAAAGCGTCAAGAAAACTTTACAATCCACTTTAAATTTTACGTCTTTACTCTAAAACAACTGCACTTAGAAAGGATTAATAGTAACAAAACATTCTTATTTAGAGGCCGCCCTTTGTCGCCGTCCTAACTTTTACAAACTTGTCATGACAAAGGGAAAAAATAAATATTTCACCCGCACCCTTGTTGGTGGGAGCACGCGTCGCTTGCGCGTTTTCACGAAGACGGATCATCGGTGTAAACGACCAAGTTCGATGAACGGGCGTGCGAACGCAACGCAACTACTGTGTGCACACAATCAGTTTTTCTCACTGTCATTTTAAATAATTTCACTTTTATTCATGTTAGCTATAGTAATAATTACTAATATAAGCCATTATCTATTTAATGACAGAATTTATAATGGAACAAATCCAATTTTAAATTAGTTTCCACCTTTAAAATATGTACTGATGAAACGGTACTTGTACTGTGTTTTCCATCGAGAGTAGGAATATTCCTATTCTCTCTGGTATAAGCGATATTTTTAAGGGCCTCTGATATAGAGGCGCTTAAAAAAAAAATATATATATATATAAATATAATGGTGTAAAAAATCGGCAACAAACAATGCTTGGACTGTGGCTCGGTTGTTTATGGGCGGCGGTGTTCTATTACCATATAGGAGATACACCTGCTCCTTTGTCCGCTATAGATTAAAAAGAACAATAATCACGTAATACTTTTTTATTATAATAATAATGAACACTAGAATACATATTAATTTTACAAAGTACACGTACTGTATATACCATGTTGTAGATGGAAAACGTAACTTAGAAACCACCCGTTTATCCCGTATGCATTCCAGAAGATGGATCATCCAGACGGCCGACGGGGGGCGAGATCGCTCGATAGGGTCGCGATATGGAAAACTGTGAACACACGCGATGCAAACAATTGCGTTTGCTCTACATCTGCATTGAGAATAATGTCATCTTATAAGTACAGGCTTAAGAGTTTGCGTGGCTCTCTTTTCTAATAATTATCCACGGTTTCATTTCCTTATATTTATTAAAACGCTATCCCACTTGCTCTTAAGTGTAGACTAAGAAATCATCTTAGTCATTTGACCCTCTCGTGTCAATTTGTGAGTTGATATAGGCCACTGTGTATTTGCTTTTATTATATGAGTTTGACGTACTATTGTAAAAGTGGATCAAAAAAGGGACTATTGGACCCCAATAAAAATATCGGACAAAAAAAAATTTGCAATCAATTTAAGTTTCTATAACCATATATACTGTAGTAACAAATACTAAACTTTGTTATAGAATACTTATATTTTTATAATTTATTTTTATTTTTGTAAATAATAAGAAGATATTAGACCAAAACCACTAATTTCTTTCATTATTTAATTTATTATGAGTATGCTATTACGACGAATAAAAGCGGTTATATTACCTTGAATAAGGGTTGTAATTATAATTATAGAAATTAATATTTGTAACTTTAGAGTTTACATATTAATCGACATATTTTTTAAATAATTATCAAGGCAATCTCAATATATTTCTTATCATTATATTGTTTTATCTATTAAAACCAATAGTTAGCGACCAGGACGCTCACCTAGGATAAGCGGTCTAGCCTCCTAGCCTCTAGAGATGCCTGCCTGTTAGATATGGGTATGCTTCTTTTCGAAGGTCCCTAAGTCGAAATGTTTTCGTTTTAATTCTACATACAGCTGATTCCATAGTGTACATGGCACAAAACGCCTTAAAAAAAGCTTAATTCTGGAACCAGATATTAGGCTATTTAGAGTTCGAATTGTAGTATATTGTTACGCAAAAGCTTAGATAACATAAATTTTATTTTTATATTTATGTTGCGTCTTCTACCTTAATATTGTATTGTTATTTTTCTTGACGTGATATTAAAAAAAAACGTATATTAGAACAGCAAACGTTGTTTTGACATATAAACAATTAAAGTACTAATATCGATATAAAAAGTAAGGGTTGATCAAAGAAGGGTGGAAAAAAAAGGATAATATAATTAAAAAATAAGTTTGATCATCTTTGAAATTTAGTTTAGGAGTATTCATATTAGTTTTCAAACTAGCATACAAAATTTTATAAAATTTGGTAGAGAGGCTTCGGCTTTTGATCAACATCGACACACAGATAGATATCTCTTTATAGTCAAAATCTAGTTACATACCGTCACAAAATAGTACTTTAGGACTTAACAGACGAAGTAAGTATAACACAAGTTCCCTCCAAAAAGTTTGAGAGCACATAACAGAACTCATTCTGGAGGAAGCATTATTTTCTTATTAAAGTTGAAAGGAGAGGGAGCCTGTAATCGCCTTAAGCTTTTCATCATTCAGGGACAGCTGTTGCAGCGACGCGACGTGCCTCGAGCACTTTTAATTTTGTTTTTATTAAGTCTATTGTTTACTATTAGACAAAATTTTATAATGCGGTTTTGTAATGATTTTCTGCTATCACTTACTTGGCTATAGATTCTAGATATATATACTGTATTCGGTCATAATTATTAAGATCGTTTTATGGTACATCGGGGAAGGAATAAGGTGGGTCTCTTCTATCGAAAGAGATCAAGGCCGATAGATAATTGCGCCATAACCCGCGCTTTGGTTGTGTAGCCGGTTTTTTATACCTTTCGAGCTATTTAATTTCAAGTGCCTCCTGACTCTCTAAACAAAACAAAACAAGAAATAAATTATACTTTAAATTATTATTCCAACCAGGGATTGAACGCGATACTTCTCACTTCGTAGTAACTTACATATTTTTGATGTAATTATTTAATTAGAGTTTGGATGCACGTATTTTACTAGAAAAATATTAACATTTATCATTCATACTCTGAATCAGTTTTAAATATGCAACAGTTACGAATGAATCTAATTGAAAATGGCGTCTGTCGTTGTACGAGTGTGTCGATGCATAGGCAAAAAATACAAATGGATTAATGGATGGCGCCTAGGGTGTGATCCGTTTGTTGGATAAAAAACCAATAAATGAATAATGAAATCCTTCAAAGCACTGATCTATATTTATAATAAATCTGTAGATATCAACTCTGTACATAAAATATATTTCCAAAATAAATATCAGGGGGTATTTAGTGATCGAAACTGATGCCAAAAATGCAATCAGTTAAATGTTTGCCTGTCTGTCTGTATATTCATTATAGAAACAAAAAATTCTTGACGGATTTTAACAAACTTGGTACAGTTATTTTTCCTACTCCCTGGCAGGTTTATAGTATCATCACGCTACAATCACAAGGAGCGGAGCAGTGGAGGGAAATTAATGATTAGACTCGATAGGTTGCGTTCCGGACAGTACGACGTCTGCCGAGTCCACTCGTGATTCATAATTTTCTACAAAAGCGATGTGGTCTTTAATACTAGCAGCTAAGTGGTCTTAGAAGCCTAATACAAAGGGAAAAGTATCCACGTTCTATCCCCGATCCGAACAAATTTTAAAATGTATTTAGTCTTAGAACTATCTTACACGTGGTAGAATGGAAATGATACTACAGGCTCACAGAATTCTCAGCGTGAAAAAGTACTTGTGCGGCTATCGGACGTCCTTCATATTATATTACCATAGCAGCATAAAAATCCCACCACACCACGGAGAGGTGAATCACGGCGGAGGTGATTTATTATGTTAGCATAAAGAAGATGGCATACCATAAAAAGTTGCGGATGAAAATGTAGCTGGCTACATAATTCTTCTTTTCTTAATTTTAATTGTAGGTATACTTTATCTAAGTTACGTTCATTTATAGGCCGTAAAATGATCTTAATACAGTTTTAAAAATGTTTATTAAACGAAAATGAAGTATAAAATTTTATTAAAATGTATTTTATTTTCTGTACGTAATAGACACTAAGTTTAAAGATTAATCTTATACTTTGAGTATTCCTAACACCAACCTAAATTTTCTGTTTGGCCTCTTAAGTTTTATAAAATATCAGTATCATAATTTCAGATGTAGGACGTCCACTGCTGGACATAGGGCTCCTCTTTGAACCGCCATGCACACTTGTCCTAAGCGACCTGCATCCAACGTCGTCCAGCGTCCATCTTATGGGTGTATGTCCTACGCTGCGCTTGCTAGTCCGTGGTCTCGAGTCTAGCGCTTTTCGGCCTCATTGGCCAACTGCTCTGCGTGTAATATGCCTGCCCATTGGCATTTTAGCTTGCTATTTTGTCTACAAATCTCCTCATTTCTGATTCTATCACGCAGAGAATCTCCGAGCATAGCCCTCTCTATATCTCGCTGAGCGACCTTGAGTTTCGAAATAAGCGCGATGATATTAAATATGAAAGCTTAATAATTTAAAATGAAATTATTAAATAAAATATACAAAATAATATGTCAAACACAAACTAACAAAAAAAACTATAACATTTACTATAAAGAGGTTTTCTTTATATATTTTATTATATGGTATCCTGATCCCAATTCATTTCTGTTATAAATCCATACGTTAGCAGATAAAGGGATCGACCCTATTTCAACGAGAACTATCCGTACATGTCCAAACCCTTTTACAATAATCGAATATAGCATCCAAGTTCCGTAACGGACATTCAGAATTCAGATATTTGAGTTGTTACCTACAGTTACAATTTGATAGTATTATATGCAAGATATCTTTGAAATATTCATCATCATCATCTGCCTATCAAGTCAAGCTGGACATAGGCCTCCCCCAAGGACGTCCGATTATTATGATCCTGAGCGATCTGGATCCAGCGGTTGCCCGCGACCGTCAGGAGATCGTCTTTCCATCGCGTGGCGGGACGTCCCACTCTGCGTTTTCTGGCACGCGGAAATTGAATGAATTGAATTGAATTTGAAATATTTGTTTAATAGTGTAATTGAGTGTGTTAATATTGGTGATGAAAATATCTGAGTCTGTAAAAGTTTCGCGGTCGAGTGGTATTGTAAACTACCGTGAATTATAAGGTACTGAGGTTGAACCCCGGTCTGAATAAATATTATATATAAATTTATAATTTATTCGGATTTTAAGAGCTTTGGCAGTGGTCGATCGAGTATTCGAACTTTGTCTTACTCGTGAGAGAGATTCTCGAGACTCGAAAGAGATTTACTTCGTTTACATTCCAGAGATATACTCACTGACGATATAACTTACGAAGCTCATCTCTAGAGACGTTATAGTTTCTTAAATAGTTTCTAAAAAATATAGTAGTTTCTTTATAACGATTTTTGAAAGTTCCAACTAATTTAGAGTGTATAAAACTTAATTGGATATCACATTTATCTTCCATCCTATTATATTTCAAATAAAAATGTGGGTCGACTCACAAGTAGGCCCCAGACACGGACAGAACTTAATATCACTGACAGGGACCTTTCTTGCAACTTTAAGAATTATGTCATTTCTTCGCACGGCTTTTACTGACTTACAAAAATGTTCTCTGTGTTCTATTACGAAGACAAAGATTTCCTTTTTATTCTCAATGGTGTGTTTTGTAGACCTATATCATTCGGAACATGCTTCTGACTTTGATTCAATTATTGTTTTATTTACAAGTAAACATATTGATTGTTGAAAAAAAAACACTAAAAGTACTTTAAATAAATAAATTGTTAGTAATAAGAAATATTTGCTTTATATTAATTGGTTATAACTTATAATATTTTCACACTAATTATACGGCTTGAGAACTATAAAAAAGCAAAGCTATTCCTTAAAGGCGGTAACGTACGCGTGGCCATGTTGGGTCCAGAGATGTTCATAAGCGGTGGACCAATTATCCTATACCAGCTCAATGCAAAACACAAAGGCTTTATTATTTTTATCATACATAAACATACTTATAGTTTGTTCATTATTAAAACCCATTTTGGAATAACAATTCTATTGTTATAAGCATAGACATCAATTTTGTATGCAAAGTTTAATAGAGACAGCGATTTTTGCTTTCAAACAACCGGTATCTAATGTCGCCTTAACGCATTGCTTTATCTCCGTTTAAGAAGTTTTATCCAATAACCGACGACAAAATGCTTCAAATGAGATAAGAGGCAATTTTCTTTTTGCAGTCATAATTTATCAAACTCGAACGAGCAAAGCACTTAAGTATAACACTATGAGCGGTACTAGTAGCTTTGATTACGTACATTTTCCGAAAAATTTGCTTCATCCGGGAAAACTTGAAAGATAGATCTTTAACGGTCCATAGAATTGTGAAGTATGGTGGAAATGTAGTTTTCTTGTTAACGTCGACAAACTTTTACGACACAACTCCTGCTCCAAGTAGCTCTTAGAGATTTTTTAATTTCTGCTTTTTATTTTCTGATACTTCTCATGTTTAATGCTTCATCTGTTGATTAATTTCTGGTAGATGGCTAATTTAGTTTTTATGCAACTACCGTAGAAATTTATTTCTTGGCTTAAGAACGGAAAAAGAAGAAAAACTTATTTCCTTGGCTTGGCTACCGAAAACTAAACAATGTAAAAATTAAAATATCAGATTTTGGAACAATAATAACGATCTAAAAAATATATTGACAATTAAAGTGGTATATATAAACAAATAAATAATAATTAATAACATAAAAAGCTTAGCGGAAAGGTAGGATATAAAGACCAAATTATTAATAAAAAAGAAAGAAATCTTTATAAAGAAAAATGGTAGCTGTTAAAAGAAAATTTCAATTTACTTGAACACAGAATAAGTGAATGTTATCCCTAAACAACAAAGTCCATAAACCAGGGATACACTCGCGTAATCCTATTTAGAATATTTAAAATTAAAATCCCGAAACAAAGAGCTCAAAGATCCATAACTTTCTAACCACTCCGGTGCACCTGTATGCACATATAATACTTTGATTTATACGAGCCGGCTCACTGCCTGACGCCAGAGACATTATCTACGGAAAACAACGAAAAATCTCTCGTCTACACGAAAATATGTAACTTCATATTCCGTAAGTAATAAATCTTTAGGGAGACACATCTGTCAGAAGTGTAAAATATGTATTCCATGTACCCCCGGCCTGCTTGAAAGCAATGATAAATTGTATATATTTTTATGGATTCATATGATTCACGGAAAGCTTCGGAAATGTTTCGGTATTGAGAACGTCACATATGTAAAATTTTCACAATCTTCACAGATATTGCCGCAAATGTAATAATAATTTTATAAAGATTACTAGTTATCTTAAGATTGTATAAAATGCTACAATTTTAAATTAAAAGCACGGTTAATTACGCAAAGGACTACTTTAAAATTATATTAAGTATTATATGTATAATAAAGAAACAGGAAACAGTTTATTAAGTTTTATATAATAACAAACTTTATTGTTATTTAGTCTGTTAGAATAAAGCTGAAGAATATTACAAAAGGATTTAAAAAAACATTTGTTTTGTAAACTAAAGGCGTTCAAATGTATAAAATATACAAATACCTAGTACCTGGTATCTGGTATAATAGTGATGTGAAAAATATCTGGCGGGCGGGGTCGCGGGATCGATTTCAATAAGCGATAACTTCTGCATGATCGCACCTCCATCCTTCACAGCGTTTGCGGCGGCTGATCAAAGCGTGCGGTATCCGTTACGTGCCGAATTGAATGCCTATGACCTACATTGGGATTAGTTATGCGAGGTCATCTGCGCTAGTGTAGATTATACTCCATACACTAAATTCAAATAGAATTATATATTCATTCCCACATAGTGGTATGTAGTATTTAGGCGTATCAAAGTTATAGCTTAATATTATTTCTCAGTAATATATTGAATCCGGGGATTTCTACTTATTTGCTGTAGCTTAAGTTTATGAAAATCATAACTCTGAATGTCTTATCAGCTTATATAATATATTCATTTCTTTTTATTTACTAAAGTAAATAAGGCGTAAATATCAAATTAAAGGAATATAATTGTATCTTCGTATATATATATTTAATTTTTTATGGTATAGCGTACAACGGAGCAGATGAGTCTCCTATATGGTAAGAGAACACCGCCGCCCATGGACGATCGCGCCATAGTCCGTGCATTGTTTGTTTTGCCGGCTTTTTACTCCGCTTAAGCGGCACTTTTAAGGGTCTCCGATATCCTCACTCACTCTGCGAAACACAGTACAAGTACCGTTTCGCACTGTGCATTCTTTGAGTCTGTGGTATCACTTCGGACGAGCCGGCCTAATAAGTGCGTCAGCATATACCTCAGTATGGCTCTACCACGGGTGATATATATAATTTACTATAGTTTAGGTATACTAAAGTAATAACTCAGAAATATTGAATACTATCTATGTAATTATATGTTTATTTTAAATTTTACTAAAGTACGTATGGTGTATCAAAGCTAACAAATGGATTTATTTAAAAGTATTAATATTAATTAAATGTAAGTTAGACGATCTAAAATATATAAAATAATTCGCATTACAATTCTAATAATAAACAAAAGAATTCGTACAATATTATATCCTTCAATGAAGTAGATAAACAAATGAAGAGGTATGGAATACTTATGTATCTACTGGCGTGAATAATGCATACATTTATATCTAAAACATTCATTTTGCATTAGCAGCTTCTTGTATATGAATATTTGCGCTAAAATGTTTTATTAAAACATAAAGAAGGCTGTTTTTATGCTTATGAAAGCCAAGTACCATGCCATTAAGTAGGACGTGACTCACATTATGTATTCACATAATTTTACCCTATTTTATGTAAAGTTTTATTGTGGCTGTTATAATAACCCGACGTAGTTCTTATATTAGTAAACTGTTTATGAAAAGATATATGAAATCATATTATTTTTATTGAAACCCATTGACTATATAGTTTTTTAAATATAATATAGAGACATAAATTTATTCAGTTGTTTTTCATGCTATAGCAGACAACGATGCAAGTGGGTCCCCTATATGGTAAGCGAACACCGCCGCTCTTGAACAACCATGCCACAGTCCGCGCATTAGTTGTATTGCTGCCTTTTTATGCCGCTGAAGTCGTTATTTTAAGGGCCTCCCATATCCTCACGCATTCTACGAAACACAGTACAAGTACCGTTTCACGCTGAGTACAAATAAACTTAAAATACTGCTTAACTTTGACAATGTTTGATAATAATATTGTATTTAATAATAACTTTGAAAGTATAAGTTATCTTATTAACTGATTTAATTGGAAATACTACATGAGTGTAATACCATCGGTATTTACAAATTTCGCTAACAACATTTCAGGTACGACATTACTCATAAGATGTTGAGAAGAGATAATGTTTAGAGATCTATAGGGTGAATCAAATGAGTTATGCTTATATGAGTTAGAAAAAATTAAAAATTAATGTTTAAATATATTTTTGAACGGTATTACTCCGATAGCTAGGTCCAACATTGATAAAAAGTTTAAATAATAGATTACAGATATCGCCAGTCAATGTCACCTTTTCAATAAGGCATCAAAGGCTTTCTGATCGCGTTCCATGTCCCTAATTAGCAGATTCTCGCTCGGGACTCATTCGGGCGGAAGTTATTGTTTATTGCCGATAGCTTTCAGCACCAAGGGTGAGGTGGCACGGAAAATTGCGGGAAAATCGTGCACTGGAACGCTTTGGCCCCGTTTTTGGTATGAATCTTGAATTTCCAACTTCATGTTGGAAATTGTGATATTGCGCCGTTGTAAATCGGTTCGGAATAGCTATATCACTTCGGGCGTAAGCATGAAATATATCAGACATCGCAATTGACATGTCAAATAACAAAATCATACTTTATAGGTTAATTTTGCAGTTTTGAGCAACATTTTCTCTAGCGACTTTCAGTATCTCCCAAATTTACTAGCCATATATATATCAGTACTATATGTTCGAATTTTTATTATGGTATGGTCAGTGGTTTAAAATCTTAAAAATTAATAAAATTCCTAACACTTTTTGCTCCTGGTTTAATATCCGCATAATATCTTATCTTATTCACGGCGTCGTTTGATTCTTCAACACTTAAAAGCTACAAAATGTTTAGCACAAACAAAAGCAACAAAGTTTTCAAGTAGGTCTCGGGTTGGGTGCTCTTTTGAATATTTGAAAGATACACTTTGCCTTTCTTCGAAACATAAACTATCAAAAAACTGCACCAACTTGCAGGTGTAGCTTCTCAAAATAAATATTCATGCTATCTACAAAGTTTGCTCTTAGAATAAAATTCATGGACAGTTATGAAAGCAACTTCATGAAAATATAATATTCCCATTTGCTCAAGTGGCGTCATAACGTTAAAACGGAACTCATTAAAATTTACTTGCGACTGTTCAGTATGAAATTAAATAAAATAATTTACCATACATCACACTAGGTTAATATTTTCTTTACTCCTTGCGCGAAGCTATCATAATATTATGCTTTTATTATTGTTCAAATTCCATTGTGGTAACTGTTAAGATTTTCTTCGAGTTATTTAATACTATTTCCGTTTTCATTTCACTCATAGACAGCCTACTATTTCCTCCTCAACTGAAATATTATCTCCACAGGTAATAAACCCTTTCATACGTTTTTAATTTAAGGTTAAATAGCTATTATCATATATAACTTTGTCTTCTATTGCGGACAATGGAGCAGGTGTCCTATATGGTCAGAGAACACCGCCTTTCATGAAAAACAAAATAAAAAAATAAAGCAAGAGATATCGGATTCGAATCCCGGTCCGGATAATTATAATTTAATTTATCATTTTTTTAGTCTCTAGACGGGCTTGACAGTGGCCATAAGAATGTTTTAATAGTGTCGCACCCGTGAGGGAGCCATGCTGACGCACTAATTATGCCGACTCGTTCGAAGTGATACCAAGGGTTCACAAAATACTCATCATGAAAAATTTCTTGAACTGTTTACGAAACACGAGAGTGAGTGAGGTTATCGGAGGCCCTTAAAAGTGACGCATAAGCGGCGTAAAAAGCCGGCAACACGACAAATGCGTGGATTGTGACACGGTTGATCATGGACGGCGGTGTTCTCTTATCATATAGGAGTCCCACCCGCTCCGTTGTCCGCTATAGTATAAAAAGAAATCTTCTCAGACTATGTCTGGATAGTCATATTTGTAGATAATTATTTCAGACATCACTAAAACAGACATACATATGTCTGATCCGAGATTGCACTTAACATTTGGACAATATCGATCTGGCGGCCAGACGCTCCGACGCAAGGGAGTCAACTTCTTCAATTATTCAGCGTAGTTCCGCTGTACTCGTTCATTACATCTCGGCCTGAGTGTATTGCTTCAGTTTTATACGTCCGCCTGCATGGAATACCAATCAAAGCCAGGCTTGGTTGATCTGACAGATGATGACTCGAAGTTTTATATTGCCTACAGTAAAATAAAAGTTATCCCTTATCATATATATGAATCAACCTCAATATTAGTGATAAATATACCTCAATTTGTTTATATATCATGAGATATATAAGATATAATTAAAATTTCGAAAATCTAAGTACATCTTTTTTCTATGTGATATTACCTAAATAAAATTGTATTTTAAAGATAATACATGTTTATATAAAAATATTTTTAAAACATTCGCGAACAAAGTTTATTATCAAAACGTTACAATAAAACTTTTTGCTATCTCCATTATGATTTTGAGCAGAAATTCGACTCGACCGTCTAATGGACAAAGTTATATAATCTTTTTGCTTTGATAGCGCTAATATTACTGTTATTTTTGAAGATAAGCATTAATCGCGTGATTATGTCGTCGCGGCCACGCTGGATATCGCTATTATTATTTTAAATGCTTAAAGTGTCATTTATATTAATAGCATTCAGGAAAATCTTTTGGTCCTTTAATTGAATAAATAAGGAATATCTTTTTTTCAACATTGTTGCTTTATTTACCCTTTTGAGATGATCCAATAAATACTAACAAAATAAAACGTTTTTTTAATCTAGAAAAGCTGAATAAATACAGCATTAATAATAATCCCTACTGACTTTCTTGACTGTTTTTCTCAGACCGTCTTTGTGTGCATATTATATTTATAGTTTAAAGACGTTCTTATATGATTTTATTAATAAATGGAATTTGTATATAACGTTATTAATAATTTGTGTTTTTTTATGGAAACGGTGGCAAAGGAGCATTAGGCTCACCTACGAGAAGCGGTTCTATACTCACGGCTTCCCTTATCCAATGCAGAGCCGTGCGTTGCCGGTCTTAAAGGGATAGAAATGATAGGTACGTTCTTTTTTAGAAGATCCTCAATTAGTATTGGTTTAGAAATACCTCTGGTGGAAGTTTATTCCACCGAGAGAAGTGTTAAAAAACTGTAGTGTCTTTTATTAAAATTATTTATAAAGTTTTATATCACCAAATCAAATCATGATAATCTAAAAGTTTATCAAGTATTTGTTACCAGGAAACATTAAATGTGACAAGCCCCAATGTTTATTTTACATTTTAATAAACGGCGTTTTGTTTGATATGTTAAATTTTAAAACGAGTGCCTGTCATAAGCTTTACAAGTGATTCCGGTAATTGTAACGCAAATGTTGTAAAGCAAGCCCAAACTGTGATCCAACAATTATTATCGTATAAACTGAACATAACCATACCAATTTAACACGTGCATAATATTGAAGCACCTGGTACTATGTGATATAACTTATCGATCAGGCGTACAACAAACATTACTTTCAACGAGAATTTCTTCCATATATTTCTACATATTATATATTTATTACTTGGTTAAGCAGTTGTACCCAAAAATTTAAAGACAGATTTTACACATTTCAATGGAACTGTATTAGACAGATCTTATTAAAAAAAGTTTAATTTTGTAATTTCAGGCAACACAAGAGAAGTATTTTATTTTTGGCTTTTTAAAAGTTAATCTGTGGTGCAATTTAACGTAAAGCATTCTAAAAATAAAAACATATTTAAAAACGTCTAAATCAAAGAAAAATCTTTTAAATAATTTTCATTCCGTTCCCTCTTACTGCCAAAGTATTTTAAGATAATCTCCTAAGACTGCAAGAAACGTAAAACTCTTTAAACCCCTGTATTTTTTTGAAACAAATTCTTTTTTTTGTTTCAAATTGGGGAGCAACCACTGTTCATAATAGATAATATTTTTAGGTACACCTGAGATTTCCAACATTATTATAATTTATGTATAAGTAATCTCTTTCCGATCCTAGAATATTATTTGTTTATTGCTTAATAAAGTAACAAATTTAAATAATAAGAATTATTAGTTACTAACATATACCGCTCAATACATACGTTTATAATTAATAATATTCTTAATAGATTCTACATTCCAAAAAAAGTTAAAGAAATATTCTACCATTTGTATTTCAAAGACGATCTACTATCAGATATACTGCTACGAACGTCGTAAGTTCGTAGAAAAGTATATAACAATTCCCGCCAACCAGCACTTACAATGAATAAAGAGACCAAGTCAGCATTTTGTATAAATGTATGCTTTTTCTTAAAAATCTCTAAGTTGCTATGGTTAAGAAATACTTCCATACCCAACAAATTCAAAAAGTAATGAATCCTCAGAAATTATTCAGCTTTTCGAGAAACATTGAGTTGATATACTATAAAGTTTAATAAAACCAATGCACTAAATTATCCGAGGTCGATGATACCCTACTCAATAAACCTTTACTTTATTATCTGACAAATAATGGTTTGTTTAAGAATGTAAGACCTCCCCTCCTTGGCAACCGCAGTACCGCAGCATTAATGAAATTCGTGTCCCTCGGGAGCTCATCCAGACCCCTACCTGCAGTAAGCGTCCTTTGTTCCTAAACCTATATAAATTAGAAAGTTTTCACGCTCATGAGTTATAGGCACTTAATAAGACATGGTTTCACTTTGACAATACATTAATTATTATTATTATTTCACCCGTGAAACAGACAGCGCTTACGCACAAATTGGGTCGGCTCGTCCAAAGTGATACCATGGGCTCACAGAATACTCAGCGTGAAACGGTACTTGAATTGTGTTTTGCAGTGTGAGTGAGGATATCGGAGTCTCTTAAATTGTCGCTTAAGCGGCGTAAAAAGCCGGCATCACAACTAATGCGTGGACTGTGGCGTGGTTGCTCATGGGCGGCGATGTTCTTTTACTATATAGGAGAACCACCTGCACCGTTGTCCGCTATAGATTAATAGATTTTACCCGTGGGAGAGTCATGCCGAAGCATATGCTGACGCACAGATGGATCGGCTCGTCTAAAGTGTTACCACGGGCTCACAAAATACTCAGTGTGAAACGGTACTTGTATTGTGTTTCGCAGAGTGAGTGAAGATATTGGAGGCCTTTAAAAATACTGCTTAAGAGGCGTAAAAAGCCGGCAACACAACGAATTCGGGGAGTATGCCGCGTGTTGTCAATGGGTGGTGGTGTTCTCTTACCATACAGCAGGCCCATCTGCTCCGTTGTCCACTATAAAATAAAAAAAAAATTGTTGTAATTCTTTATTTAATTGACAAGTTTGTTGTCATTGTCAAACAGTCACATGAAACTTGTTACTGCTTGTTCAAAAACAAAAACCTTCCTATTCTACAACGCGGAGTAAAATTATTTCAGTTTAACATTTTTAAAAAGTTTATTATGTAAACAGGTTTATCACATTGACATGGATTATCTGTTGTTAAAGTTAAAACAGCGTGTTACTAGCTTAGTCACCTTGAGATTTTTTTGCCTTGAGATGTTGCTTCGCTGAACATCTTCTATCGCATTTATCACGGGGCATGTTCTGAGTTTTTTGAATTGATACCTGCAAGCCCCTGTCCTCTTGAAGCCGTGCAAGGTCTAGAGGTGTCAATGGGTGGAGGACAACTTCTACTAGTTTGCCTCTCTATCCATATAAAAAATACTAGTTTAGTGTTATTGTCAAAATTGACGTTACGCATTTAATGTCGTTTTGATTGTTCGAAATATCTGAAGTCTTGTATCAAGTGGTAGGAAATAAAAAAAATGCTAAGAACATTATTTGGAATAAATTAGACTGGATATCTCTCCAATTTATTGAATATTATAACAACCAGCTATAATGTGTTTTAATTAATGTAATTAAATATATCTAATTTAGCTCAAAAATTTTTTGGGCCTGTATCCGCTCTATACCTTAAAGAATTTACGTTTCTTGAATGTTATAAAATTTTTGATTTAATTGTTATTAACTTAACATCACTGACTTATAATAAATTTTCTTTTACACAAATAAATATATATATTTTTTATTTTGAAATCTTTTTATCTTGAAATTGAAATATGTGTACACAATTATATGGATCTATAATAGTGAATTAATCCCTTTGAACCCAATGAGCCATTCTGGCAGGCATACAAACGATCGCGCTAATTTTAATTAATAGAAAACTCATGACTCCGGATCATTACACTTCTAACCTAACGAGTGTTAAACCTAAACAACTTTATACATCCTAATCTTGGAGGGCGGAAATTACCACACCAGGTTGCTACGCCTGTTAAATATACCTGAAATATTTAAGTTTTCACCCTCCTTCCGCAACAGGATTCAATTTCACGCCTAAATAAGGGGTCCATTTCAGACGAATTTGTACCTTCAAATATCAAGAGACAAATGAAACTGTCTAATAAATCTTGCATTCTACTCCGTCACTCGTTAAACTTGGAAGGGGGTCAGTGGTATGTGAATAGTTCCTGTGTTACAGTAGACGAAAAGTGTTTTAAAGTGTTTTTTTTACTATAAAGAGGACAATGAAGCAGGTGGGTCTCCTATATGGTAAGAAAACACCGCCGCGTATGTTGTATTGCCGGCTTTTTACGCCTTACTCACTCTACAATACACAGTTCAAATACCGTTATACACTGATTATTCTGTGAGCCCGAGTTATAACTTCGGATAAGCCGGCCCAATTAGTGCATCAGCATATGCTTCAGCATGCCTCTCCCACGGCATGGCTTTCTTCATCATAAAGCATCGAGGAACAATACAAAGTTTTATCCGTACCACTTTGATGTTTGTCGTTCACAATTGAGCGTTTGCGTGCCGCGCACATGTTAGAATTACATTACTATATTACATACTACATTAATTGAATTACATTTAGAAATAAATACGACTTGGGAACGTTATAAATAGAGCATACCTATCCCTCAAAAGTCGGCAACGAATCCGCCATCCAGTAAGACCTGGGAGCGTCTATGGACAGAGAAAGAATCTTAGGTGAACCTCCTACTTGTTTGGCTCTCAATTTTCATAATATATATATTTTTTTCATTTTTATACAAGAATGTATTATCGTCGAAGCAGCGAAAACATTCGTTCATATTTATATTCATATATTCGGATTTCAACGTAATATTATAAGGTCAATAAACCAGGCGCTACATCTCAAGTACAATATGATATTCATGAGATTGAGACCCTTCACATAATCTGGGACAAGATAGTACATGAATACAACGCGTCTAGGTTAATGTAGGTGAACAAATTATTAAATTGTTAGTTTCTCTTTTTACATAGCCAACATTTTGTACATAAATAAGTTTGAAAAATTATATACTAAGTAACTTACCTTCAAACATATCGTAAATGGCAGCTTTTTAGACTAAGTCTATTTTAATAAGAGGCAATGATAAACGAGGTTTTGGTTATATTAACCTACCTAGTTAATTTATTTATGATATAGCGAACCTTGGAGCAGATGAGTCTCCTATATGGTAAAACAACATCTTCGCCCGTGGACAACCGCGCCATAGTCCGCGCGTTCATTGTGTTGCCGGCTCCGATAACCTCAGCCCTCACTCACATGGCGAAACACAGTACAAGAGTACAAGTACCGTTTCATGTTGAGTATTCTGTGAAACCGGGAAATCACTTCAAACGAGTGAGCCCAATTAGTGTGCCAGAATATTATGCTTCAGCATGGCTCTCCCACGAGTAATACTTTAAATGTATACATTTTCTAAAAATTCTGATGATCCTCTTATATTTGTAATAATGTTAAGCAAAATTTTCCATCCCGCTATGTAAAGTCTCCTCCAGACAACTATTTACCAATTAGTTTATCAAAAATGTTTCGTAAGATGGAAAATTATAAAACATTTTGTCCAAGGTTAGCTTCAACTTGAGAATTCTAATGGAGTTATTCAAGCGGAATAATTTAAGGGATTTATCGATAAATTATCAAGTTCAAAGATACCTCTTAAAGCAAAACTTACAGTTACTTTAATGGAGAAGTGATATTGGATACCGGACTTTGGAACGTCAATAAAACTCTAACCGAAGTCAAATTGCTAGATAATTCTATACTCCATCTGATCAAATCAATTGTCATATAAGTAAACAAACTTTAATCCTTATATAAAAACTTTTTTAATAAAATAGGTAGGCAAACGAGCAATAGGCTTAGCCAGTATAAGCGTTCCTTCGCCCATGGGCACTCTCAGTTTCTGCCGGGTCGAGGGTGCGTTGTCAGCCGTTTTGGGATAGTTCTCTTTTTTTATAGTACGCAAGTTGTATTGGTTTGAAAATACCTCCGCATGCAGCTAATTTCACAGACATATGGTGGGCATAAAATCCTTTAAAAATGCTCAGAAGTGGAACGATAGAAATCGTATATGATCGTAGATGATCTTAAATGACCTAATGAATCGTTGATGAATTATCTCTATAACAGCCATATAACAAAACTGATTTAATGAGTTGTTTATATACTTTTAATTTTGTATGTATTGAGATAGTAATTTAATCTTGGTTTTTTTAACTTTTAAGCTCCATCGATCAGTAATCAGAGTTAGTGTCTGACGTAGTTTACAGAATTGATGTTTAATTTAATTTTATTACCTCAATAATACCTCGTTATATCTGTGACATTAGTACATGGGTTAAACTTTATTAAAATTACTTTGATTAAATGAATAGTATCTTCACTAAATAACTCATTCGCACATTCGCAGAATCCATTGAAACTCGCACTCCTAGAAATTGTGTAGGGGCTTACATGATCCAGTTGAGACCTTAATGGCTAACTATTAGCTGAAGTCGGGCTGGGCCAAGTCGCTTGAGCCAACTTAATCTAGGCTTCGGGTAGATTTGAGAACTTATTCTCAATGAGCATATTCAAGGTTTAATTCTGAGATGGCAAGTAGTTTCGGCAATTATCATACTTTAATGATAGTTTATAACTTTGTGGATGTAATTGTTAGTTATAATACACAACAGGGTGTAATATCTGTATATCTGAATGAGTTCGTGTATTATTTTGTCTTTGAATGTCACTTTGGAACAAGGATGAAGATTTAATAGTTTTGAACTTTATGGAATTAACAACATAATATATACAATATAGTAGAAAATTACGTAGGTCTGTCTGTGTTTTTAAAAGATCTTTGCTTTCAAACGTGCCTCAATCCGCGCCTTGATTATGTTGGCGGCTTTTTCGGTGCCTTAGCGGTATAATTTCATGATCTACCGATATCCTCACTTAGCGAAACAGTACTAGTTCTATTTCACGCTGGTTTCCTATGAGCCCATGTTATCACTTCAGACGAATCGGTTTTATTAATTCGTCGACATTTTCGTCAACATGGCTCTTCTACGGGTAAGACAGTGTTAAGACACTCACTCGACCAATGTCAAGCCTCTTGGCTATATCTCTCGGCCTATACCTCTCGGTTTGTGATAGAATTCTATGACCACTTAGTAATCAGATTCGCAGTTTGAGTGAGCAGAAAGATTTTGGCATATTTTTTAAGGCAATGCAATACAAACGTAAGGCTACTTACGACAACCAAGGGCGTTGATCAGTAGAAAATTTGATTACGTAATATGAAAAAAAATACAATCTTGTATATATCATGATATTAAAACCGTTATTGCAATACGATTCTGAAAGAGTAGCCCTGACTGAGCTGCAATTAGTTTGAACAAACAAGGATCAACTCATGTGAAACAATAAGGGAATACAAAAGGCCGCTAGTTAACAATTTTACGGTGAATCCATTGAAAAAAATTCAATAACATTCATCAATTTGTATGAATAAGCGAGTTTTATTCAATTTTGATATATCGATTCCTGTTAGCTGTGTCGGATATTTTGAAGGGCATTTATTATTTTTAAATTAAATTAAATTTGTGTTTTTTTCCGTTTTTGAAATTGTTATGAGTTTTTCATGTAGGCTAGATTTGGAAAATTATCCTATAGAAACGATCATATCTATTAAAAATAACTTTATATAATAAATTATTTTTTATGTAACGGACATTAAATGGGCTGGTGGCTCATTTAGAAAAATGCGTCTGGATTTGGGCTGCGGTTGTGTTGCCTCTCTTTAAAGTAAAGATACGCTGTTTTTTGAGCGTAGCGTAGCTAAGCTATGAAGACACCCATGGCGCGCCCGTGGTGAAATATTATGCCTAATTGTGGAATGTAAAACATAGAGTTGATAAAAAATACACAATCTGAATCTATCAATTAAAATAAAAGATAATATAATATTTAATATATTATTCATTTTGATATAATAAAATTAATGACAATAGACCTAAATCAAATTACGTCTAAAATTATACGTTGTATAAGAATTGTGCCTGCAGATGAAGTCGCTACAAAAGCAAGTGTTGAACGGCAAGCACAATACAAAGAAGGTCTTTGTTATTTTCTTTATACGTATGACAAATTGAAATTTCAAGCTGTTCAGACAACTCACAATGAATTCAATTGTAATAATTGGTATTAACAGAAACATTATTTTACAACTGAAGGCCGGCTGAAAGTAGCAGGCAGATACGTAGGTTTTTGTTTCATTCACACTCTTTTGTTAACTTGTAACTTGGTTCCTTCTACACAATATCAGACATATAATAGAACTTTTTTTATTCTACAGGGGACAACGGAGCAGGTGGGTTTCCTATATGGTAAGAGAACACCGCCGCCCATGATCAACCGCGCTACAGTCCGTGCATTGGTTGTGTTGCCAGCTTTTTACGCCACTTAAGCGACATTTTTCAGGGTCCTCCGATATCCTCACTCACTGCGAAACACAGTACAAGAACCGTTTCACGCTGAGTATTCTGTGATGCTTCAGCATGACTCTCCTACGGGTGCGACGGTATTAAGACACTCGTCCGGCCACTGTCAAGCTCTTCCAAAACCCGAATAAATTATAAATTAAATTATAACTCTCCGGACCGGGATTCGAACCCGATATCTTCCGCTTCATGGTACATCTTTAAAACCATTAAGCTACGAGGCTCTCAATCTCTCAATTCACAGACTATGGCGCGATTGTCGATGGGCGGCGGTGTTCTCTTACCATATAGAACACCTGCTCCTTTATTCGCTATAGAAAAAAAAATCTTATAAGATTAACTGTAATTTCTTTATTTACAGGGCAACCTACATCTACACATATAAACACTATGTATTTTTTGTAAAATATTTTGCAATATATTCTCGTAATAACCAATGTTAAATATTTTCATCTCGCTAAATATTTATCCTCATATGAAAAGTGCTACTTCAAGGTTTAAGAATTAAGACAATCACATAATATATGCCATATACATTCCGGCTTGATTACACCACACATCAATACACGTCTGCTCTGTTTGAAACTGGCAAAACAGTTTCCGGAGACTGACGTTAAAGGCAAGTAGCAACCACAAGTTTAAATTCACATCAAGGAAGGATGTTTTGTCACATCACCGGGCTGATGCGAAAGCATTTTAATTTGCATTTTGATTAAACACAGGCGTCTGACAGCCGGCGAGGATGTTCCGCAACTTGTCTGAGCTTAGCAGCGGGAATACGGAGCGAAGTTTCCATTTATACACTGTTTATTTAGTAATAAAGCACTTTTTGTAACGTAGATTTAGTTTCAGTGTATCTGCAAAGTAAAATCTTTTTTACGTAAATGACTAGCTTCTTTGTTCGAGGAGTGAATAAAATCTCGGATATTACGACACGCTATTTGTAATGTTGGATGCTGAATGAAAAAAATACCATTGTATCACGATACCATTTTAAGACATTGAAATAGCATTTTTAAACCATTATACTACCAGGCTCTAACTAACTCTGCAATCAAAATATGCCAATTCTTTCATTATCAGTGGTAGCGCTAAGCGCTGCATAATTAAAATTAAAAAATACTAATTCTTTTACACTTAGACAATAGTACTACATTTCAATAAGTACAGGCCAACAACGGTTTCAATTACATCCAGACGAAATCTAATTTACTCTTCAAACTTTAACAACAAAGTCTAGACGAAAGTGTCCGACTGTGATTTTAAATTTGTTTTAAACATTATTGGAGTAAAGCTCCTTTGAGGTGTGTGTTGGTTGTTTTAGTCACGTGCTTGCTTCCATATATATTTTCTGCAACACCTTTTTAGTTGAAAAAATAATGGCCTTCAAAAGGAGGTTGTATATATAATGTAAAATAAATTCATAATAATACAAAATTAATATATTATTATTTGTTGTAATTCTTATTAATGTGTTTATTTCGTTAAATAAAAAAAATAGTTAATATTTATTAAAATCACACATTTAATCAGAGTTTTTAAAATTTATACAGAGTTTATTAATTATATTTTTAATATTAGTATTTAAAAATTGTATTCATAATTTTGGAATCCTTTAAAATAATCTTTAATAAGATTTTGATGAATCATTTGACAAACAATGCTCACTTTTTGAACTCAGGATACAATAGAATAAGTACAACTAAGAAGCTATCTTGTTCAAAATGTGCATCATTAGTGATCTCACATCTGGGACCTCACCAAGAAATGTTGTACACTAACCATTGCCTACGACTCATACCTTTACTGAACACTTAAGCCCATTATCTCCAATAATTTCTACTTATATACCCGTCCTCTAGGTTAGAGTCTACCTGAAATAAGTAATAAATGAAATTTTTGAAAAGATTCAATTTCAGATATATTTCAGGAAACACAAAGTACATATTCATAGAGATGTATGAACGCTGGGAATTTAAAACAAGAAAGAGTTTGTGAGAAGTCTGTACATCTGCGTCGCATATCGATTTGCGACAAGCGGTAAATAGCGGACCGTATGAAAGTAGACTCCGATGGGATATGGGAGCTATCTCTTCCCTGTCGATAATTATATCATTTTATATTGCAAAAACTATGAAATAAAATTCTCAAGACAGTTAAAGATAATTCAATTACCACATACAGCAATATGTTATATGGAAATATATAAATAAATTATGATATAATATAAATATAACTTCACAAAATTAATTAAAAATAAATTTTCCCGTGGAAGAGCCATGCTGAAGCATATGCTGACGCACAAGAGCGGGCTCGTGCGAAATGATACCACAGGCTCACAGAATACTCAGCCTGAAACGGTACTTATACTTTGTTTCACAGAGTGAATAGGGATATCGGAGTGGCGTAAAAAGCAACACAACTGATGCGAGGACTGTAGTGCGGTTGTTCATGGGCGGCGGTGTTCTCATAGCATATTTGAGACCCACCTGCTCTGACGTCCGCTATACTATAAAAAAATTAAGTAATAAATAAATATATCATTTCAAATCCAATGTTTTTAAATAAATAAGTTTTTGAATATATTTATTAATTAACTAAAAACTAAGAAAGATTAGAAACCCTTCAAAAAAAGAGCCTAGCTGTACCTTAAAAGCCTTAAACTCGTGGCCTGTAAGGCTAAGGGTGTCTATGGATGGAGGATCGCTTATTCTAGGTGAGCCTCCTGCTGGTTTGCCATCGCTTCCATAAAAAAATAAAAATAAAGGATTTATTAGTTTATTTACTATAATTTTATAGCATTCCCAAATCATAGTTTTTAATTCCTTAGAAATACAAGTAAGCTTACTCTCTATAATTGATCAGCTACAGAATGGTTATGAAATCTAAAAATGTTCCTGCCTAAAGGATGAATATCGAAAACGTAGCTAGTAGAGCTCAGGCAACAGCAAGTTGGAACTAAGCTATCACACATTCGATTCGACTATTTTGCCAATACTATCTGAAACAGCGGAGATGGAAACGGATATAAAATATTTATCTCCAAAATACAAAAGTACTTCAGACAGAGGCACTCGAGTGTTGTGCGATATCGAAATTGATGTTAGAATTGATCTTTTGTGATTTCTAACGTATTTCGCACTCATTTTCTAATGCACTTTTATTATTTGAATTGTAATAACGCATAATATATAAAAATATCAACTGACCGTTTAATTAAAATAAAAAAAAAACATTTATTACTTTTCATAGTAGAATTTCAATTTGAAATTGATTTACAGCTGTATAAAAATATGTTTTTGTAAGCATAAAAAGATCCTACCAAAAAAATTCCTACATAGAAGAAGGGCTTTCGTATGAAAATATTTCTATATAAAAAAGGGTGTTTGGTAAGAATTAAGATAAGTGATCCACCACCCACGGATACACCTGATATACCAGCTGGGCCTCGGTTGCGTTGCCGGATTTTAACGGACAGGTACGCTCTTTTTATTTGGACCCTAATCGGTATTTATTTGGAAATACTTCCAGACATCTTGTTTTGGTGCTGGTGTGTGTATTGAAATGCCGTAAAAACACTAAAAACGTAATCTAAATATTGCGGTGACGAGAAATTTTAAAAAATAACTTTTCATAAAAAAATATATTTCCCCTTTATATTATAAGGCAAGACTCCTCAAAAACGGAGGAAAGGGTAAAATTATTATGTCATTTCATATATAATTCAAGACGTCAACCTTGATTTATATTACGTATTTAACTTAAATATTCAAACTTATTAAGCAAATTACAATCGTAAACTACACAGTGTATGGTTTGGTTACAGGTTAATTATTAATGGAATATTAAAGCATAAGTCAGTCACATAAGACGAAATTGTATGTGATCTATACCGTTAAAATTTATAAGCAATCAGACTAAATCAAACAATTCTATACTAAACATTAATTTTTAATTCAAGTCAGAGTAAAAGCATCCGATATTTTCTTCCCAAGTTGTAGCTTACAAGAAATAGAAACTTAAAGTTGTAAATTTTTGTAAGTATTCTTAAATTTTAGATATTTAAAAAATCCACTGACAATGCTATAAAAAATAAATAGTTTAGTGAAAGAAAAGAAAGTCCAATATGCGTTTAATTGATGAACTCCAGCAACGCACCATGTCAACGCGCGGTGTACATGGGCAGAGAACTACTTATCCTAGGTGAACCTCCTGATCGTTTGCCTCTTTTTCATAAAAAAAACCTCCATTTTGTTGTTTTTGAAGATTAATTAGAATCATTCAGGTATTATTTTTTTTATTTTTCTCCTATTAGTACTTAATAACAGATAAAGACAATAATAAAATTTACTTGTTTTATGTACATTGTATTTCTATGCGGTATAATATCGCCGTTGAAGTTCAGTGGCATTTATAAGGTGCTATCTATGAGCTACTTGACATCATGTCGTGTGCTGCCATATATGGCGTTTCCTACTTTTTGTGTGGCACAGGGCGATAGTTTGGTACAGACATTGAATGCCGATGACCGCATGCATTATTTATTGTAAACCAAAATGAATGTACTGCGACGATAAAAACGATGCACTATACAGTGTTTATGCGCATGTGAGAGTTTCAATCCCTGTTACGTTCACTTAAAATTAATTAATAAGAAGTATAAATTTTAAAAAAATCCAAGTTATACGAGTATGTTTAAAATATTTGTGACAATGCACGGATCATTATTGTCCATACGACGCAAGTAACTCGGAATTTTTTATTCTCATTAGCTGAAATCGTTGAATATACAAAACTGATTAATATTTATTTCATAATTATAGTTTAGTTGACATATTAAGAAAAAAATAACGATAAAAGAAACAAAATTTGTAATATATGTATTGACTGCTAATAATGGTTAATAATTTTAGCAGAATGGCGCAAGGGAAGCGTTCTGGGCGTTACGAGAAGTTTTAACCTCCTCAAGTAAATAACATAGCTCATGTTTAAACCACTACTTATTTCATCATCATCATCACTTCAGCCGTAAGACGTCCACTGCTGGACAAAGGCCTCCCCCTTATTGATTATTTAATTACTACTTATCTAAGTTCAGAAACTATAAAGAGTACCGTATTGGTCGTAAATGTCGTGAAATATAGAGAGAACGCTGTATAACTACATATTTTTCTCTGTCGTTATATGTGGAAATATACTGACACTGGTATATATGTGATCACTAGTCACGGAAGGTAAAAAATATGAAATTATACATTTAGGCGCAAAATTCAATTTAGAACATTACACTCAACTGTAGAATATAAGGCGGTCAAATATTTGTGAATTAAAACAACTGAAAGATTAAAGACGAGCTATTGATATTTTTGCTTCTTAATTTTATAATAACGAAAACTCACAAAGAGCCTCGTGATCGACCGGTTGTCTAAGGTACCGTAATGGAGACCTACATTTTTTAATATTTTATAGCGGATAATGGAGCAGGTGGGTCTCGTATATGGTGAGAGAACACCATCACCCATGAACAACCGCGCCATAGTCCGCGAATTGGTTGTGTTGCCGGCTTTGTACCGCTTAAGCGGCACTTTTTAAGGACCTCCAATATCCTCACTCACTCTGCACACAGTACAATTATCGTTTCACGCTAAGTATTCTATACGGCCGTGGTATCGCTTCGGACAAGCCGGACCAATTAATGCATCAGCTGCTTCATAATATGCTTCGTGTTCCACGTCCCGCTAAACAATAAAAAAAACTTATTGAATGGGCGTGGACGAATAAAGATAACATGTTAGAATAATGAAAAATCTGAAAATGAATGTTAAGTAGCAAATACATATTAATATATAAAATAAATAAGTGTATATAATTAAATGATTGGTTATGTTTGAATGTTTGGTCATTTGTAGACCTTGTTATGACTTTAGACCTTTACTCTGAATTGAAAAGCAGAAGGTCAAAAGTTCAAAAAACGGGAGAAAATACATGTGGAATTTAACCTAGATGTAAATAAAGTTTACTATAGATCGTATAATCGTAGTTAGAGTGGCATGATAAAATTAATAAATATGAAAAAAAGCGTAAAAAAGAGCGTAGCTATCCCTAAAAAGCCGCAACGCACCCGCGACACTGCATAAGCTATGGGTGTCAATGAGTGGAGGATTGCTTATCCTAGATTTGCCACCATTTCCTTAAAAAAATATTTGTCAATAAACACCATCAAATTTATTAAATGATAATTAAAATATATAATCGTTTCTGAGAAACTACAGGTCGAACTGTTTATTCACTAATTGTTATGGAACATCGGCGATTTTTTGTAAGATAAAAGAATTCTTATAAATATTGAAGCAGATTTTTTCTCACTTCGTTGCATCAAGTGTCGTTCACGCTGTGTTCATGGAATTCATTTGAAACCAGTTGAGAGACATGTATTGTTAAATATACAAGGACCTTGCTCTACTGAAGTCGTTGCTCCATTATATATTTATTAAATATATGTAATAACAGTTTTAAAAATTTGCATTTTATTTCTCTTATGGATTACTGTACATTTAAGAGTTATCAAAATACAAATCACTCATAATAAAGAAATAATTAACATATACAAACTAAATAAATAAAATAATAGTAATTTTAATATTTATTACGTTGCTATTTTCAAAATAAAATATAGGTTATAGGTAGGGAACGGTTCTCTTTAGCCTCTTATCGCTGAATTAATTGGTGGATGCAAATATTTCTTACAAAACAAACAAAAGTATTGAATTGGAGGCTTAGTATAAAATATAATAAATCCCCGGCCCATCTTTCTGGCAACGAAAATGCAGTTAAATTTTTTTCCTGAACACAAATCTGAAAAACAACCCCATTCTTAATACCTGTATTCAAATACTTTGCAACCCCTGCCTGTATGCACACCACGTGTCAGAGCTTCAACTCTAATTTTGAGGGTTCCCCTACATTGGCTTTACATTCGATCACTTTTCATGGATCAGTGGGAAATTGCTTGCGCTTATGGCAGCATTCGAATCTATACCCGACAAATTGAACAATATATCACATTATCTGTGGCTATTGTTTGTGGGATGGAGTTTAACGGCCCACAGAGTATGTAATATTAGCTTTGTCTTTGGTTTTCTTCAGGATGTTTTTTTATCTTTTATTCATGGTTTAAATACTTTGTGATATGTATTTTTTTATAGCAATCTACGTCATCTGTAGAATAAAATAATTCGTATTTAAATTTATTTATTTATTTTATTAGAGGTTCATGACGATATTAGTTAAGTGTTGTTATAGGTTTTATATCTTTTATGAAACTCGGGAGTAAATTGAGCAGGAGACTGTGGTTATATTGCCGGTTTGTTGGAGAAATTTATGCTCTTTTTCAAACCCCCACCCAAATATATAATAAAATATGGAATTTGCTAATATGGCCATACAACTGATAATCAATTTATAGATACGACATTTATGTTTGTGTTTAGACATCTACTGTCAAAAACTTGACATGCAATTAGGGGTTTTCATGACGTATTAACACTAATTTGACAATCATAACAACCAGAACATTTTATCACAACATTTAAAATGTGCAGAGTTTAAAACCATACTTATTATTTTTTTTACATTTATTTAGTGGAATGTTGAAATTGGGTAGGTATTTTTTTATAGTATAGCGGACAACGGAGCAGGTGGGTCTCTAATATGGTAAGAGAACACCGCCGCCCATGAACAACCGCGCCACAGTCCGCGCATTGGTAATGTTGGCGGCTTTTTACGCCGCTTAAGCGGCACTTTTAAGGGCCTCCGATATCCTCACTCACTCTGCGATTCACAGTACAAGTACCTTTTCACGAAGAGTATTCTGTGAGCCCATGGTATCACTTCAGACGAGGCGGTACAATTTGTGCGTTAGTATATGCTTAACCATGGCTCTCCCACGGGTGCGACTGTATTAAGACACTCGCCCGGCTACTGTCAAGAGAGCGAATAAATTATAAATTAAATTATAATTTATAATTGTCCGGACCGAGATTCGAACCCGATACCGCTGCCTTCATAGTAGACCCTTCAGACCACTTAGCTACGAGGCTCTCATGCTGTATAAAAGTTTTTTCTCAACTGTATAATTTTTGTTTTGTTAGCACTAAAGAATACTAGTAAATACTTATAATTATTTGTTAGTCACGAACTAACATTATGGTATATTAGCCTTATAATGATGGCAGTGGCTTATATAATATGCAACCATAAATACTTCGTACCCGTGCTATAATTATAATAAAAAAGTTGTATCAATAAGTGATAATATTTATTGAATGTTTATTATTTATTTCAACACTGGAAATTTCAATAAAAATGTTTTAAAGTCTAAAGATAAACCAGTATATACAGGTATATATAAATTAATTTTTGTTTTTTTCTTGCTGATCAGACAATTGTTTTGACAGATATATAAATTATACTCGAGCGGCGAACATGTGAATTTTTTTAAATAGTTCATTTGTTAAATCCGTGATTTCTTTCGAATTTAAGATTTGAATCGAATAACTTATAAAATTATAAGTTATTGAATTAGTCTTGAATATAAAGTAATTTATTCTGTTGAAGATTGACAACAAGGTGAGAGGTTTTACAGCGACATAATTTTAATTATTTTGTAATGAAAACACAATAATTTTAATTATATATAACAGTTAGAAATATGTTGTTGCAACATTTATTGGTTTTGTAGATAATCTTATTACATTGTTTTTATCTACGATTGAATAGTATTCGCGACGAACTCAACGCAATACATTTTAGGTTATGTTCTTACACCGTGAGTTACAGTGTTGGCGTTTAGTAAGAAATAACTTTAGAAAAAGTATAATATAACCTATGTTCACTAGACATGACAATGCGCAGACTGTGGCGCGGTTGTCCATGGTCGGCGGTGTTCTCTTATCATATAAGAGTATATATAGAGAAGAGTATATATATAGAGTTTACCTGCTTCGTTGTCGGCTATACTATAAAAAAATATATACGACTTCCTTTTTTTAATCTGTCCACTAAATATAATCTTTCTATTGAGACATCCGATATATATTTCACAGTTACGCAGATAGTATATCTAGATATGGTAAGATCGTTTGAACGAGTCTTTTCGACTACCCTTAAAATCTTCGGCCTAATTTTGATGTTATTAAGGTGATCTTAAAACCACAGAAATAAGATCAAAGAAGACGTACGTAACATTTTTCCATATATCTTCCTTTATGTAGCTACGTTGTTAGCGGATAGCTGTAACGAGCTTGACCCTTGTCAGGCTTTGCAATATTGTGTCCCTCCATAATACCGTTGGAAAAATTCTTTCAAAATGCGAACGTGAAAAATTCTCTTCCGCCTTTTAAATGCCAAATACGTGTTAACATCACTTCTCTTTCAACAGATTATCATTTTTTTAATGGAAATGGTGGCAAACGAGCAGGAGGCGTAAGCGGACCTTCGCCCATGGACACCCCTAGCCCTTGCTGAGACGCTTTTAAGGAATATGAACGCTCTTTTCTAGAAGGTCCCCAATTCATACCGAATTTGAAATAACCCTGCTGGCAGCAGCATCCAGAGAGGTGGTGCGCGACACAAAATGCTTTAAAAACGCTCAGTTGTGCAACATCGAGGTGATATCGATGACTTACTTTTAATATTTTAAACGAAAAATAACATCCGATATTTGTGTATAAATAACTTTATTCTTGCGTATATAATACAATATATTTTCCAAAACAGAACCATACACTGCAAAGATGCAATGCATGTTATCAATTCACTGCACGTACATTTCCAGTGCGGCAGTATGCATTTAATGAAAATAATACTACACTACTAATGACATAACTATACGTGACGGATTTTCTTTGGACATTTCAAGTAGTTTTCCACACAATGCACGAAATTCGTTTAAATTAATGGCAAAATGTAAACTGCTTTGATAACAAAGTAAGTAAAAATATACTTCCGCATAAGCACCAACTGGTACCTTTTAAACTAGCTAATAGCTTATAAAGAAACAAGGTATTGTAAATTAGACTATAAAAACAAAATTAAACTCTATGAGTTTCTTGTTCGTTCTTCTCGTAGAGGTATATATTCTGAAACAATGATAGCTTTACTAATAATTGTGCTTAAATCGCCTTGCAAAGGTGTCCCTTATAGGGCCAATTTGAATAAATATTTATTTGAATTTGAATTTTGAATATAATTTAGTATCAATTTATTTAGATAAATTTTAAAATCAGTTTTACCAAATCTGAGCATCTTAAACTACGCTGTACGTGATAAATTGATTTTAAATTGTGACTAGAATCGAATTTTACTGTCCAATTTATGTAAGAAAATCGGATTGCAACGAATATGAGGATCACCTAGGACAAATAGATTTCCGCCCGTGAACTCCTTCAGCTTCGGCTGGTCCTCGGGTGCGTTGCAGGCCCTTTAGAAGATCCCCAAGTCGTTTTGGATTAAAAATGTATGCATTTCCTTCTATAGAGCAGTGGTGCGTGGCACATAATGTCATTAAAATTCTTTTGGGCTTTATAGTAGAATCTACAAACGTAATGTGTTACATTATTATCATACTTGTTACAGTATCAATTTTATTTTTACTAGCTCTCATTTCTGCCTATAGTTTATATTATTCCCTCATTGAAGAGAGATATATGAAGTTTAAAAAAATGTTTTTTATTCTATAGCGGACAACGGAGCAGGTGGGTCTCCTATTTGGTAAGAGTACAACGCCGCACACGAACAACCGTTCCATAGTCCGCGCATCGTTGACTATAATGTTTTTTTTCATCGTCCATAAGAAATCACCGCCGCCCATGGACAAGAAATACGCACTTCGATCGGCTCAAGGGTCTCAGATATCCTCACTCACTCATGGAAACATAGTACAAGTACTGTTTCGGTATCCAATTATTGTGGCTTCACTTCCACTCTCCCACGGATCTCCACTCGCCCGGCAACTGTCAAGCCCTTCCAAAGAGCGAATAAATTATAAATTTTATTTACAAATAGATTTGAACTCAACCCTCAATAGACGTAACTCAATTAGATCAATGAACTCTAACTTTACAAATAGTGCATTATTCGGTTAGGGATGGGGAATCGGCGTTTAATCCGGACTAAATTGCTTACCGCCTGTTCGGGTCTGGACTGATTATCCTGGATCTTTATCCTGGTTATTTACATTTCAGTCTGCTCCCTCCCTCCAAAGCTCTCGAGGGATTACAGCGTTAAAAATTCAATCGTCTGAATTGGCGTCAATTGAAATGGTTTGTAAATATACCGTCTTTTTCTGTCATTTTTATGGCTGCGTTATTTATTTCTAAGTTTATGGGCGTAAATTGTCAAGACTATTTAAATTGCCTATTTGAATTGTAGATGCCGTTTTATGTATGCAATTTCGCTTGAATTTAATTTATGATTGATTTATTAGTGTCGTATTGACAATCCAAAACATGATGATTTGAAGGATTTTATTAATAATAGCTTACATGATTTCTGGTAATGGTGAATTCATAATATAGAAATATGCCTTCTATGCTCTCTAAATCATAAAGGAGCGGGAGACCCGTGGAAGAGCCATGCTGAAGTATATGCGGACGCACAAATTGGGCCGGCTCGTCCGAAGTGATACCATGGGTTCACAGAAATACTCAACGTGAAACTGTATTTGCACTGTGTTTCGCTGAGTGAGTGAGGATATCGGAGGCTCTTGAAAATGCCGCTTAAGTGGCGTCAAAAGCCGACAACACAAGCAATGCGCGGATTGTGGCGTGGTTGTCCATGGTAGGTTGTGTTCTCTTACCATATAGGATACCCACCTGCTCAGTTGTCCGCTATGGTATAAAAAAGTAATGGTAATGAGATTTTTAATTACTAGGACGGCTTTTTATTGAAATTTTAGGTGTATGAGAGTTTGATTGATTTTTCGTAACCTAAAGACTATTTAATAAAACATTTGCATAGATTCGTATTGTTTAAAATTTAAAACGTTAATACACTCCAAAACACCCAACGTGCTGAACCAAAATCAACAGCCTATATAATATTGAACGATTGTTCTGTGATTCCCCAAGGAAATATTGTTCCTTTGCATTTTTCAAAGTAATGGTTACCGAACGGAAAGTATTGCTCTTTAACGTAATTTCCGAAACGGAAGGCCACCACCGACTCCACTGGGACTGCACTAATGGATTTTATTCTGTCTTCTCTACAAAGACTAGGTTTTATGAACCGGTGTTTAGATTCATTGAAAAAATACATATTGAATTTTTTATGGTATAGCAAGCAACGAAATGTGGTAAGAGAATACCCCTATGTGGTAAGAGAACACCGCCGCCCATGGATAACCGCGCCACAGTTCACGTATTGGTTGTGTTACCAGCTTTTTACGCTACTTAATCGGCATTTTTATGGGCCTCCGATATCCTCACTCACTCAGTAACACACAGTAAAAGTACCGTTTCAAATAGGTACAATTACCTTTTCACGCTGACTATTCTGTGAGCCCGTGGTATCACTTCAGACGAGTTGGCCCAATTTGTGCTTCAGTAAAGCTCTACTGTGAGTATTTTTTTGTATTATAATTAATAAATATATGGATAAGTTATTAAAAACTATTTATTTTAAAAATGTTTTGTATGTGTAATTTAATTAAGTCATTAAGTATTTTATTGACAACTTTGATTTTACTTTTGCTGTTGATTACTATATTAAATAATATAGTCTAACGTCAAATAAAATATTTATATTTAAGCTTTTGTTTTGTTTAGATCAGAAAACGTTTTGTGTAAACATAATAGAGCTAGATAAAAGAAAATGGTTGATAAAATTCAATTGTTTTACTTTCCGAATAAACATATATTAAATTTCAAACACAGAAACTGGATTATACTTTCTTATTGAGAGGAGCCGGGGCTAGACCTAATTTGATCTCACAATTTTCTCTCAGTACTGCCGGCTCAGTGTCAACGTTTCATTTGGATTACGCTCGAATAATATAACAAGATCCCTATCTGGTCCTTATTACTACGAGGAAGAGTTCAAAATTGAACAGCAAAAGGTGATATAAACTTGTTTAGTGTCTCGATGCATTGTAGCGGTCATTCTGTTAAGGCCGCAGTTGAAAATTTTCCAAGACTTGTCATTATTAAAGCGGAATGAGTATTGTTATGGCTTTCTTTGTATTATTAAAGAGACAGTCTATTACTTTAAGACTTATGCGATCTTGTTTCTTCAACTACTACCGACATTCTTGAATAATTTAAATAGGTTAATTTAAAGTTATGTGACAACTTTTTAAATTAGATTTTTTATTAAATTAACAACGTCAAGTTTAGAAATTATAAAAGTATTTTTTTAATTTATATTACAAAATTTATTCTTTAATTTTCAAAAGTATCTTAAAAGTTGTGAAAAAATTTTATGCGTCTATACAAAGCATAGAGATTGTTATTACTAATATCAAGTTCAATTTGTTATATAATTTTTTATAAAGGTATTTTTTAAAGGCCCAAGGTGATGAAAATCAGAACATGTTTTTGTTTTCCTAGAGGTCTTTTGAAGCATGTTGCTTTAAAAATAAAAGCACAAACCCACCGTTCAGCGGTTTAATATAATTTGTTTAGTGCTCATTAGACTCACAAAGACAATACATTTGTGACTCAAAGGCATGTGATCATGTTTCCCTAATTTCACGCTCTGTGATTCTCTACAAGAACTATTTCAGAAGAAAATGGCTTCGCGCAAAGTGAAATGGGAAAATAATGGACCCGTTTATGTCGTGTGCACCTAAATGCTGTCTTTTTATTTATCCTGTCTTAGTCTTAATAAGGTCTTATTAAGTAGCATATTGAGTCGACATAAATTCTGTGTAATTAATTTTTTATCGTGTTTAATTTCGTGTATATGTATTTTTCATACTATTTTACCCAAAAATCTTTCATTTTAAGTTGTGTATCTGACAGTAGCATAATCTTTAATCTATGTAGCTTATGTATATATATATATAATCTTAATATTACTATGCCCCAAATATATTTAAATTCTTGAATTGTTTCCTAAGAAAAACTTGTGGGCTGAAAATTAACTCTCACTTAAAATATTATAATACTTAGTCTCCCTAACCCAGGTTAAATTTTATTACTTATTTGAATAAATTTATTAAAATAATAAATTAATATTACGTATTACTGGTGTAGGACATACAATTATAAAAACATACACATTTGGACATACAATTTAGTTAATATGTTGATTATTGCTTAAGTATACTAATAAAAAGAGCTTTTCTTACACCACTAAGAGCCTATAGTTGCCTTTTTTTGGGAGACTATGGAATCCCCATTAGACACACAAACACATTTAATTTTATAAAACTTTAATAAATTACCACATTTTTTTATTAACATTGGATATTTTTAGGTCATATGCCTCTACTCCCAAATTGTTAGTGAAATAGAATCATTCAATTCAGCCGTTTGTTAAGGTAACTGAATGCTTCTCGGCGAGTGTGGTTAGGAAATAAGCCTTATTGTTTCCTCCAGCAATGGTTTTAATACACTCAAATGAACTAGACCCATATTTTAATTTAACTTATCACGGAGTCAGAGGAATTAATGTGTAGTATAAGTTTTAAGCAATAAGATAATAATAATACTAGATAATAAATATATTTTTTTCTCAGTTACAGAGTACACAGCAGGATATAATTCTTTCTCCACAAACCAATGTCAGAAAAACAGAAGGAATTTACGACTGCACTACTGTTACAAGAGGAAAATTGACCTAATCCGAGTCAGGTACCCGACGACATATTCTTTATCAGTTTTAAAAGATTACAACTACCATAAAATGCTAGGTTTAGAGTACTTTTACTACTTTTTACTAGAGCAAATATTTATTGACTTTTATAGTCTGTCAAAGTTACGAGATATGAAATCTATAAAAATATTTTTGTTTATACCATCACAGAATCCAAAATAATAAAATAAAATAAAAAATAAAACCCGCTACTGCGTTTAACATACAGCATATTTCTAGTAGATTTAAGCCAGTACGCAAGTTCATAATTAGCTATTTCCCATTTCGCCCGAGGCCCGGCGGCTTTACTGCTGCGCGCTTTAATTAACTGCACTGTTATACTGGAGCGATACAACCAGCACATGTCTACATATGCTGTAAATATCTGAAATCCGGAGGCTTTGAAGGCGCGTTTATATGCCCCACTAAAGTCACACAAAGGGGTAACTTTTAGTAACACTAGTCGTGACAGGGTAATTTTAATAAGCAATAATTTATTACGATTGATATTTCAGCAACTTTAGAGATATTAAAAACAGCTATGAAAATTTCAGTAAGAAAATGTTATGTTTCTTTTATATTGTAATTAATTTAAACGACAAAAAGTGTTTCTCTATTTAAAAAATATCATAAAAGCGAGTTGACATGTTAAAATTATTTTACAAAGAAACATTTAAATGTTCTTTAAAGTAATTAAATCATCATAAAAGACTTCCACGGTATTTGTATAGAGAATTAGGGCGTAATTTTAATATTTACAAATAGTGACCATAAATTTAGACATAGCCTTTGTTTAAATGGCTCTCTGTCAACACGAACACCTCGCGGACATAAATAACAGTCATAAAGTCGAATTGATAAGGTGAACGCGAACCTACAAAAATACCGCAGACTATACTTTACTAAATAATATTATTATGAGGTGACCTTTACAAAACTATTATTATGATAACTGGTATTATACGTTATTAATATAAATTATTTTGTAATTCACATTAACGGAACGGAATCTACTACCAGCAGCAGACCATGTTGAAGCATATTCTGATGCACTAAATGGACCGGCTCGTCCGAAGTGCCACCACGGGCTCACAGAATAGTCAGCGTGAAACGGTACTCGTATTTTTCGCAGAGTGAGTGAGAATATCGGAGGCCCTTAAAAGGGCCGCGGCGTAAAAATCCGGCAATGGCGCGGTTCATGGGCGGCGGTGTTCTCTTACCATATAGGACACCCACCTGCTCCGTTGTCCTCTATAAAATAATAAATTCCTTTACTTAAAAATACTTTTCAATTGATTATCTATTAAGTTTAGATGTAATATTATCAATGCGATCAAAATAAGTGGAATTCTACAGCATAGATAGTCAAAAAAAGCTTATGAAAAGTTTAAATTTAATGTGTTGAAATATAATGTAAGTGTAAACAAATAAATTATAACAATTAGTAACAAAGTCGTGAATATATAACTTTTAATGACATACACAATAAAATCGTATGAAACAGTATATACGGAAATTCCGCGTTTGAAACAATTTCGTCAAGTCCAGCTTTAGAGTACTTAAAAGGTCCGCTAACAAGTTACTGAAGTTGAAAATTCTAATTTCGAATTACATTACTTGTGACGTGGCCGGAAACAAAATCTCCCCTCCCACTGTCAACTGCAAGCTTTCGTGTGAGGATATTTCAGACTGGTCACGCGGCTGGCTAGATTTCAAGGAAATAGCCAACTTGAATTAAATTTCTTCATGTTTTTCTACTAAAACAATGATTATACATTTTCTTGTTCAATCTTAGATAATACTAGTGTAATAACTTATAGTAACTAATCGTAGTGTATTATTAATAAGTTAATGATTATAAATATAACAATGTATATTATACAGTTAGACATTAAATTAGAGTTTAGGTTGTATGTTTTGGTCTATAAATTCAATCCTTAATTTAGCCATAATATTTTATATCTTTAAACTTTTTAATGTAAAAAGAAAATAAGTATGGCCCGTTAACTTCTTGAGTGGCGAGTATCTTCAATTTCTTACGAAACTCGAACAAACTCTAGACAAACACGCTACCCGTCAAACTGTCTCGACTTTGAGATTCGGGTTTTAAATTAGCTTAGACTTGTTGGAAAATAAAAAGGAAACTCCCCTAACAGGTTCAGTCACGCAATAATACGTCTTATAATCATTTGATTTCCGTAGACGTTAAAATCACGCACCCCGCGAACGTTTTGAATTCAAACTAGCTTCACTTAAAGTAATTACGTAAAGTTCAGTCTACTTTGTAATATACAAAATTGAGTCTTACATTTTTAGTAACGTACTCAATTATAATTTATATTTTAATTCATGTAACTCATGAAACAACTGCAAACGAACAGAAAGCTAATCTTGGACGAACGGTCCTCCGTCCATGATCACCCCTAGCCCATACAGGACTTACAGGACCCTTTACAGGATAGATAAGGGATAGTAATATTATATACTGTCGTTGATATCAGCATCAATTTTAGCATTTTTACGTAGTAATGACATTTAAAAAATGAGAGTTCTAATTTATCTGACGCGTAAAGTAATAAGTAAGATTATTCAAGTTTAGCTAATCAAGTGGGTATATCTACATATAAAGAATATGTTTTATATATGTCGCCAATTTATTTTAAATGCATACATGCCAAACAAATCCAAAATTAGCTTCAGTAAGCTGAATATTGTCACAGAATCAATGAGTTAATTATCGTTCCAACTGCAAGGGTTCAACATTCAGGGCCAGCACCAATTATAAAGTTTGCACACCGAGACCAATACAAATTGAGCCTTTTCAACACCGGCTACTGTATTACATATGGCAAAATATTGACAGATATGGTAGCTCATCAATATTTGGCTTTTCCCTTACCCTATGTTTGAATTCAACGGAGTATACCGAAGTTTGTGTAAAACGGTTTGCATTCTATGGGGTGTGAATGCGAGTTTTATAATTCCAAACTTCGTTACACTTTAAAATATTTCCTCGAATTTTGCAGATGACAAATTGTGTAGTATTAATTTAATGTACATAAATTGAGAAGTTCATGAGCGTAATTTAAATGGGGTGCATAAATAAAAACAACGCTATTGACGTTTAAGACAATCTAATAATAAACAAGAAACCTTCATAAAAAAGCCAGTAGCACAACCAAAGCGAATATTCTGGCGTAGTTGTCCATGGGCGGCGGTAATCTCTTTCCATATAGTAACATAGAACCGGCTGCTTGCTTCCCACTACACAATAAAAAACACGTTATTGTATGTAATGTAGAAATACTAAAATTTAATCAAATTTATATACGAACTCAAAAATATATTCTAATTTAAACAAAAACGATAGAGTATTTACATTTAACATAATTTTCTAAATAAGAAAATTTCATATACAAATTACACATTTATTTAATCACTAAAACAAACAGTAAGCAGAATTAGTATTGTACTCAGTGAAATTAATTTCGTCACAAAGCGATGTAGCTCGAATATCGTGCCCAAGAATAGGAACATTTTGTATCGTAAATTAACCCTTTAATTACGTAAACTAAATGAAATACTCTCTGTGTTTGTTGTAAAACATACATAACTATTTTGCTTCTACTTGCCCCTAAAATGAATTATATTAAGAAACATACGAAAAAGAAGTAGTGGACCAAATAAGTTGCGTAAAGAATCCTATCAGCTAAATGATATAAAAGAGACAATGTTGCATCAATCTATTTCACTGATCTTTTTCTTTACAGGGAAAAGGGAAACATTATATTTTTAATCATCAACTTGAAAAGTCTCCAGTGTAATAAAAAGAATCACAAACTCCTAAGTCACAGATTTAATTATTAACTTAAAGTCACTGTATATTGGCATATATTTATGTGTTTTCTATGGTAAAGCGGGAAACGGAGCAGGTGAAAAACCTTTCTGGTAAGAGATCGCTGCTGTCAATGAACAATCGCGTCACAATTCCCGCTTTGTTTGCAATGCTCGCTTAATTGGTGTAATTTATCGGACGTCCGGTATCATAACTCACTCAGCGTAACACAGTTTAAGTACCTTTACATGCTGGTATTTTGTGAGCCTGTGGTATCGGTTTGGAAGAGCCGACCCAATTAGTGGGTTAGAATCGCGTTCTCATGGGAAAATAGTATTAAGACATGACCGCCCGACCACTATTATCTGTTCCAAATGTCGAATAAATTATTAATTTTACTTAGACTGGAGGCGAACCCGGTGATCGAACCCATGACTTCACGATGGCCAACAAAACTACTTGGCAAGAGTCAGTTAATTATGGTCGTTTTAAATGTTATATAATTTATAAATATTATAAATTTGAATTACAATATTCTCACAGCTATATTTAGTTTACTTAGCATCCTCTACACCCACTCAGTTATGTCCAAATTATACGTCATCTTGAGAACGCTACACCCATCCAATCACTTTAAATGATTAAGTATGTCTCCATCAAATTACTCGTGTATTGTATTAAAGCTATTGTGAATAATCAAGACATAAGAACAGAGCTTGCCACTTCAGCGAAGACGAAACTTTATTAATATGCCTTTTACCCGGTTCAAAATATTACTTTGTTATAAACAATGCGAGAGCTGGTATGCCTTTCTGATTTTATTAAATAACCTTTTTTTAATAAGATTTTTTTATTAACTACAAGAACGCTCTCTCATTATTTTTGTATACCCAAATTTTTATCAAATTTAGATATTTTCCATTTGAACAAAACGTCTATGCACATTGTTAATAATAAACAAAGTTTTCGTCGTAGTTTTTAATAAAATTATTTATTTATACAACTGTATTTATAATAAATACATAATAGTTTACTATAAACAGTAGATTGATAGTTATTATATAATTATAGATAGTTATTATATAAGATATTGTAAATACAATTGTTGTTTAATTTGATAAAAGAACATTTATGCGTTGTATGATCAAAATTAGTATTACATTTTCTAACAATCAGTTTAATTATTTAGGTGTATACTAATGATTTTTAAAGAAATACTAAATACGTATTAAATAATTAAAACATTATTAACCCTATACTTTTGAATTGAAAAAATATATGTAACAAAAAGTTCATAAATTAACTATATCAACGAAACTGACCAAAGAGTTCTATAGTAATTACTATCTCTGACTCCATTAACTACACCCATAAAAGTAGTATCCAAACTTCAAACAAATATACACATATGTTTGTAAACCTACTATTAAACACTACATGTGTTCAAATACTATTAAAACTGACTTTAATATTGATTGAGCTCGTACTACATTAATAGGCGAAAGTATTAACGAACCGGTAAAGAAAGTTTATTTTTAAGTAAGTCAGTAATGAAGAGGTAAAATAATGTTTCATGTGTAGAATGAGAATAAGTTATTTTAATAAGCTCGTAGCATCACGTAGCTTATCGCATCATGAATCGTAGCGGGTGCTACGTAAAACTCTATACCCAAAATAGATTATCAATGATTTTCTTTTTTATTAAAAATATTTTTTTTTATAATATGATATTTACTAAGCGTAAACCGTTACTTGTACTGTGTTTCGCAGATAGAGTATGAATATCCGAGGTCCTTAGAAGTGCCGCTTAAACGAGATAAAATGCCGGCAACACAACCAATGCGTGGCTGTTCATGGCCAGCGGTGTTTTCTTACCATATAGGAGACCCACCTGCTCTATTGTCAACTATATAAAAAAAAATCTTCATTTTCATCATAATACAAAGTGAATGTAACATGACTTTTTTGAAAGACAAAACAAAACTGAGGAACATTTCAGGTAAATGATAATATAAATTTAGAAATAAAGGCATTTTTCTCGTCAGTTCCTCATATCCGTCGGCTTCTATCTGCCTCTTACAACCATGTAGATTTTGGACGATGACAAAATTTTCACTTGGTTAGGCCACCTTACTGATGTACGACCACGAAATATTTTCCCTTTTTTTATCATAAAGGTATTTTTGAATCATAAATATTCTTGTTTTCTTAGGCGAGAGACAATCTGTGGTTCCCTAAGAAATTATATAAGCCTATACTATAAATGGTTGGGTTTGGATTCCTACTAGATTTTCAATTTAGTTTAATACAAATGCGATTAATGGTGTCCTGCTAGTGCAACGTGACACATTAGTTAGAAATTGAGTTAGACACGCGCCGTCGGAGATATCCACAACGTTATGTTATGAAAGCCTCAAGCTCCATTGAGTTACGAACATTTTACAATATCCCGATTCTGATTAAATTAAACCATTTTAGTAAAAAACCTAAGGGTAGTTAACAATAAATATAGTATTATATTTATATTGTAGATTATTAAAAAGTGAATTAGAATAATAATTATGTAAATTTAAATTTTTTTATTTAAAAAGATAATAAATATTTCATTACTTAATAAAAAGGTCAAATAAAAAGATTTTTGAACGATACTGACCCTTGGAATTTAGGGAATGTAATGTTTTTATCTTTTTTTTATATTTAATATAATATAAAACATAATATAATGTTACTAAAAGATTGTAATTGAAAAATTAAACCCGTCTGTGCTTATCTGTGATAGTGAATATTCTATAACCTTCGTTTTAAAAAGTTTAACTTGTAAGTGACGCTGTAATCCTATGTGGAGACTTGACTTGGACTTTGTTATGTAACAGCAAGGCACCGAGTTCATATCGTAAAATATTTTTCAAAATCATTTGTGCTATAAAATATTTGTGAAATAATTTATTTTTATGTCCTAGATATAATTAAGTAGTTTTTTTATTATAACAATCCCACTGAATAATAAAAAAGAGTTAATAACCATGGCTAAAGCTCCGCATATCTTTTCAAACCAGTCGTAATGAGTGCAATTTTGCACGTGGCATATTTTTCATAGGAAAACGTAATTATTTTCAAGTGTTCCAGTTTCGTAGCTCGTTGACACCGTGACGTGGTTAGAGATAGCCTTAAGGCATCGTTACGGCGCCACGTCTTGACCCACTTAACGGCCGCTATACGTCGTTAAAGTTTTTACTCAAACGGCCACTTTGTAGTTCTTGAGTGGGCTATTAAAGTTGAGATTACAACGTTAGTACAACAAACAATTATGACATATTTTATTATGTTATTAATCCGTGTTATCATTTAATTAATTTTTATAGCACTTACATACTGTACTTACATCTTAACGTACATACTGTATTTTTTTTATTCTATAGCGAACAGTGGAGCAGGTGGGTCTCCTATTATATGGAAAGAAAACACTACCGCCAATAAATAACCGCGTCTTAGTCTGAGCATTGATTGTGTTACCGGCTTTTAACGTCGCTTAAGCAGCACTTTAAAGGGCCTCCAAGATGCTCACTCACTCTGCGAAACACAGTACAAGTTCCGTTTATTACGTAACCGTAAATAAATAAAATATTATTATATAAATAAAATCTTTTGCTTCAAATAATTTATGGGTAAGCGTAATTATAACTAAGTCAAGGTAAACACATAGCCATTTCATTAATATATAGTAGATATATTTTTATGTTCATAATAAACAACAAAAATGTATTCATTTAAATACATTTTCACAATAGCTTTAATTTAAATAGTAATTTCAAGCGTAAAGTCATTATTCCAGTACTCATATCTGCATGAAATAAAATGTTTTTAATTCAACTGTTCTGAACTGTTTCACCGGTTTTTTGTGCGATTTCCGTAAAAACTTCATTCAAAACAAAACCAGTTATAGCAGCGAAACTAGTGAATTCAATTTCATCAACTTAAAACCAATGTTTGTTTTTATGGAGTAATCACAGTGAAATTTGTGAAAACTTTCGTTAGAATTTCAAATGTGATATACGCGTCTTTTTAATTAAATAATTTAAATTAACAACATTTAAAGAAATGTGTTAATTGATACAATAAGAATTATACTATTTTAAAAATTAGTTTTATTTTGTTTTTTATTTTATTCTATATCTTAAACCTAGAAATATAATCATTTTTCATATTATTTTAAAAATAATCATACGTCCCATAGACGTATGCTAATTTTTCAACACTATATTGTTAAATTTAACGAATGTAGTTATTTATAGGATCTTAAAAATTAGTTTAAATACTAAGCAAAGAAATAAAATATATATTATGTTACTATATTAATTAAGTTAAAACAGCGAATTTAAAATTATCTTAAAAGTTTTTCACCCGTGAGTATGAAGTCCGAAGTGATACCACGGGCTCACGAAATACCAACATGTAATAGTGCTTTGCGTTGCTGACCCTTTTGCGAGTAAGAACTCCAACGGCGCACTAAGCATTACTGCTTAAACGGCGAAAAATCCATCAATGCAAACATAGCAGCTACTACCATGACAGTATTTACAAATCTAAATAATGGTAACTAACCGAAAATCCCAACTTTTATATCAGGCTTTCGTGAGCTCAGTTATTACCATATGAAAAATTCATGTAATATTATAAAAGGAGGTCATAATTTTCATCCGACACTTGAATTTTAATTCTACCGTATTCGCTTGAATAAAAAACGCGTAAATTCAAAACAAATTTTTCGTAACAACTGTATTACAAAAGTAGGAATTTAAAATTAAAAAACGTAATTTCATACCGAGGTCCGTAGCGCATGTATTGTTGACTGAATTAAAATTCAAAATGGCTATTTCAATCGTACGAATTGTTACTGTTACATTAAGTTTATTTCGTATGTGATTTTTACAACCTTTAGACATTTATACTTTTTTTACGTATTTTTTTTTAAATTTATCTGTTAGTTTAGCTTTAAGCTTCATTTTTTTCATCAGATATATTATTAACTATTATATATTATTAGCTAGCGACATAAAATATATATTCATTTTCCTTTGAACCACACCTATCAGCGGTTGAAATTAATAAGCATAATCTCATAAATTGCTTACTAGATAAAAGTTTATAATAAGCAACGAGTAACATCCCTCTTGATATCATAAAACATCCTAGAAACTTTCGTCTTATCTCGAACAATGAAACTACATGTATACAAGTTTAAACTTTGAAATATTACCACTAATTATACGCCAAGCCGAAGTTATACAATTTAAGATAAAGCCGTGTACTTCATTTTGCGTTAAACTATGCCTCGTGTAAAATTTATACAATAATTATGCATGCAAAGACATCAAGATGTTTTAAAAGTTGTTACATTTTTAAAATTATACATTAGGTCTTTACAAATGTAGTGGCTACTTTGATCTCAAATAACTTCTCGTTGGTTAGGAAATTTTATTTAAAATATATCCATCTATTTAATCTTGTATTTTTGTTTCTAAAACCGTCACTGAGGCTGTTTCGAAAACGGACCCATCGCAAACTATGTCCGAGTGAGCTAAAGATTGCGCTGTTCGTGATAAAACTTTTAATCTTTACTTGAAACAAATTGGGAACGTAATTAAGCTTAAAATGTCCATAACAAAATATACAAAATGCTAATTTCGTAAAAACGAATTGTGATATTGTATATACATAATTTACTTTTTTCTATTAAGAAAATTAATATATAAATTCACCTTAAGGATTTTTTATCGAAAGATTAATTATTATTTAATATAACAAAATTAATACATATTATTATTAAGCTTAATATTATAAAATACAATTTGGGAATTATTTCTGGTTCTAAAGCCTTACTACTTGCAGATCATTGACATCTAAAAAAAATTGTTTTTTACACAATTCTCATTATATTTAAAAAAACGAAAACTGCTTTTATGATAGTTATATATTATAGCTATTGTTAACGGTATGGGGTTATTTTTAAGATCAAAGTAAAGTTCACTTAAACAATGAAACAAACCTTAAAATATAATAATGAACCAATTATAAATAAAAAAACATGGTTTTAAAATATATTACCAAATTTCATTGTTAATCTTAAATAAGACATTTTATACTTACCTAAAAAATAATTCATGATCGACGAAATAGGATTGAAAAATCAATCCAAAATAAACACATCAAATTGAAAATTCTTCTTTCATTCTTGTAGTCGGTTAAAATTGAATTTCGTTATAATAAAACATAAAATAAAAAGCTTTATTAACAGATATATTAAATTATTTTTTTTATATAGATAATCTTTTAAATTAGTATACTACATATATTGATACACAGCCAACTGGTGCGACCAAACCAATCAAAAGCTCGCAGCTGGCAATGACGCATCAAACCACAACCCCTTCAGATGAATTGCTCCATTATTAATGTAATATTGACAATAATATGCTATTAATATGTTAAAAGACGTAATTTGTTATTAAAAATGTATAAAGACACAGAATATTCAACGTAAAACGGTACTTGTACTGTAATTGTACTTGAACGACACATCGCTTAGTAAGTGAAGGTATCGGAGGCCTTTCAAATGCCGTTTAAGTGGCGAAAACGCTGTCAACCCAACCAATGCGCAGACCCACCTGTTCCGTTGCCCGCTATACTATAAAAAATGACTTCATTATCGAATTAAAAGCAATATTAACTTTTAAAACAAGTATTCACAGTGTAATTTTTAACAATTGGGTTTATTTTAAAATATGACCTAAAAATAAACAACTCGCCATTTGGATCTCACTTTGAAAATTAATAATAAATGATCAAATAACTCCGTTTGATAAATTTCGATATAACTAGTTCAGTAATAATAAACAAAACATTAATAACGATATTAATTTCTCCGGGGTATTCTCTCATCCTGTTTTGTCTAATTGATCGTATTTCAAGGAATTCCCGCGAGCACAAAACACAAACTATCGTTAAAATAAGTTTAATCATAACATTAAAGATTAATAAATAAGTCTTATTATTGATCCTTCAATAGTCAAAATCAAAATTATTTATAAGGCCTATTTTATAGGTATATAATAATATTATATTTTTTTAAAGGACACGGATTCTTGAGATACTTCGCTATAATACTGAATTTAATTAAGTTCAAACTATTTGACCAAAGATCTAGTCTACAGATCATATAAAATAACTTAATATAATTCAAAAGAAAAATCATCAATTAATCATAATCACATTAAATATTATTTACAATCTTTTAACCCTCACTTTTACATTTATAATATGACACTACTCATATAACCATAATATGAGATTCTTCATTTTCGCTATACGTATGAGCTTTCTAGCTAAGTGGTTTAAACAATACCATGAAGCGAGTGGTATCGGGTTTGAATCCCGGTCCGGAAAATTATAACTTATAATTTATTTGATCTTTAGAAGGGCTTCACAGTGCCAGAGCGAGTGTCTTAATACTGTCGCACCCGTGGAAGACCCATTCTGATACGCTAATTGGGCCGGCTCGTCCAAAGTGGTACCACGGGCTCACAGAATACTTAGTGTGAAACGGTACTTCTCCTGTGTTTCCCTGAATGACTGAAGGTATTGGAAGCCCATAAAAATTCCGCTTATACGGCGTAAAAAGCCGGTAACACAACCAATGCGCGGACTTTATTGTGGATGTCCATGCCCGGCGGAGTTCTCTTATAATATATGAGACCTACCTGTTCCGTTCTCCGCTATACCAAAAATAATACGCTAATTGCGAATATTTAATTTGCAATAAGTTATTATCAAATATTAGTCGGAAATTTACTTATATTATAATTCCATAGATATTCAAACTAGCAGTTAATATTTACCGCATCAAAATGTGTGCAAATTAATGCAAGTGCAAATTACTCAAAGACACTACATTCAAATAAGTTTGATTTTGAAAGATTCCTTTCATAACATGAAAAGCCTGGAGTAAAAGAAAATCTTGACCTTATTTCATTTGTAGACCGTAAGTGTTCTCAAGGTAAACCTTTCTGTGTTGGAATGAAAGAATTTTCATGAGCACTTACCAGTAACGAGTTACGTGAATAAGACGCGAGCCTAATATGTTTGTGAAAGACGAGGCTGAGAGCTGTGTTAGAAAAATAACGATAATATTTCAAACCGGGATCTACGACGTTTTCGAACCGAGGCTGAAGTTAAGGCACCCCTTTGCCTAGTGTTACCTCAATACATTGTAAGAAGTCACTGTAAGTCAACTGAAGCTGTATTCACTAACCAATAGGTGTTTTAAAATTAAATTGATATTGGAAAGTGCCAATGCACTCACATCCAGTGATATATGAGATTTTGGCACCCCCGTTCAGCCACCACCCGGGGCTACCCCCGGGCTTACCTCCCGGCTGTGTTAAAAACGGGGCTGTATATTTGAGACTTTAATTAGATCTATAAGTATCCTTATATTTGAGTTAAAATACCTCATGCTACCAGCGACTCTTAGACCATTTCGCAATTGAAGCGTCTTTTATTGTTTTCCCTCATATTCGGTGGTTTTTAATGTGGCTCCCGTTTCCGAGTTTTTGTAACACTACTTCTAGGTATATATGAAAGCAGGTTACAAGGTAAGGTTCCACTGAAACAATAACACGTCCTTACTGCACGTAGAACTTTTATGTAGTTTTTATTCCCTTTTTCTTACTTTTGTTTGCAATGATTCTTTCACTGAATTCAGGTTAAAAGTATGTTTATTTCTGAGCTTGAAAAATAATGTAAACATAACATATTTTTCTTTCAATTTCAATCAAAAAATTTCAATTTTTTATGGGAATATATATCAAACCTTCTTATGATTTTAATAATATGATATTATATAAGATTAATACTAACTGCAGCTCATTTCAAAGTCTAAATGATAGATTTTTTAAAGTTAATACATCCTATTTTATTTTAAACCACCTACATATATCGAACAAATGAAGATAAATTTTTCTATACATGCCTTATCAGAGTTTGACATGCAGAGAATTATTAATGGAAAATATACCTGTAAGTTCTGACCAATATATTACATAATATGTCTACATAATTTTGATGGTAACCAATATATATATAATATAAATAATAATATATATATATATATATTAATATCTCAAAAATTGCAGTTAAATAGGTTTTAAATACAAACCTTTATTTATAAAGTAACCTATTTAATTTGTTCAGTAGCATAAATTATTTCCATATTACGCGACACATAAAAAAGAAATTATGACTTTTAAGTAATTAAAATCCACTATACAATTTACTTAACAACTCTCTCTAGGAAAATTCCTCAATTAAAACTCTTAAAAAGAAAAGCACTCAATTAACATTCACTGAGTAGAACTTGCGTCATTTACTTTTATGTTTTAGGGGAGAACTTCTATAGAATGTACCAGTATACATTCTTTGTTTTCATTAAATTATGTTGTGTAGTGTTCAGAGTTTTCGTCAATAAATAAGAGTGCATAATAAATTATATAACCAATTCTCTAATAAAAAAAATAATGTGCCTTTATTAGGAAAATTTATTTTACAAGGTTTGTCATTTGCATGGCTATCCATCTATAAGTCAATGCCTTTGTCTAATAAAAACCTAGCGTTCCATCGACATAATAATCTTCATAAAAGTCCTGTAGTTTTTAAATTTGTTGTAAATAAAAAATTTAAAAATAAATAAAAGTAATACCATGGGCTCATAAAATACTCAGCTTGAAATGATAGTTGTACTTGAAACGGTATTTCTGTGTTTTGGTGAGTGAGTGAGGATATGGAAGGCCCTTAAAAATGCCGCATAAGTGGCGCAAAATGACGGCAACACATCCATGCGCGGACTGTGGCGCGGTTATCCATGGACGGCGATGTTATCTTATCATATAGGAGACCCACCTACTCCGTTGTTCGCTATACCATAAAAGAGATATGTATAATAATAGTGTAAATACGTTTTATATATTACATTCGTACCGTCTTCTCGGATATATAAAATAAGTAACTCATTTCAAATAAATTGGAAACGTTCCTTTCAGAAATTAACAATCTAAGCACATTCAAGAACTAAAATTGAATAAATTACGTCCACCCACTAGATGGACAGACTACCTTATAAAGGTCCCCAGAAAACATTGGATGCAGGTCGCCTCCGACAGGTATTCATGGAAATCCAAGGGGAAGGCCTATGTCCAGCAGTGGACGTCTTACGGCTGAAATGATGATGATGATGATTGAATAAATTTGATCAATATTATATTAAGAAATTATAATGGTTTATACCTACTACAAAGGTAAAGTTCTTAAAAACCTATACTGTCACATGGAGTTTGAACGTTGTGACAATTCTTAATTTACAAATATTTATAAACTGAACATGAAAAATTAGCCTAGCCGACATTATTTACTATTATTTAATATTTGGTCGTTGAACAGTGTATTATTTTAGCTTTTAATACTTTAAGTGGCTAAATTGTGCCATGTGAAATAAAATTCTTTGCTCATTGGTCTAGAAACTTGATTGATTTAAAATACCTAAATAGATATTTTAATATAATGGTTTGTTTCTTTTAATTCCCAATTAATCAGTGCCAATTTTCAAAACTACAAAACCCTATAGAACATACTAGTTCACTGAAATTAATCAATATAATAATACAAGTTTATGTAAAATTAATAAACAAAATATTTAAAAAACCATTGTCTGAGCATAAAGCTTTTGCAATCTTAAACTTGCAATCCGAATGGTACAAATAACTCAATATTACGTCTATTCAAGCAAAACACGCCGTGAATGTTTATACGAAAATTTGGGGTCGGAAAAATGCCTCACGACTCCGTGGCATGCACCTAACAAATGCATGCACTATCTCTCCCAGGCGAATACAAATTGTCTTCTTCGAGGCGAAGTAGGCAGAGGGGTCGCATATATTACAAGGACGCATTTAATATCTTAAAAATTCCGAGACATATTTCCAGCGCAATTCAAAACAAAAATGGGATTTTCGTGCCAACGGCATTTCTATGAGTTTCCTAATATACCTGCTGTTTCTATTGGTTCGGTAATCATGAGTAGATATTTATTGAATGTAGGGTAACTGACATGCTATGTTATTTATGAATAAAATATACATTTGTATGTAAAGAAAAACCTCCTTCTATATTGTTTTCCTTTAATTTTCATTTAATGTCTTTTTGAAATATGAATATTTTCATTTGATATAATTTTAAATATTATAAGGGCGTGAAATGTACTTTCTGGAGTTTTGTTCAGAAACAATTAAGATTTTTTATTTACACAATCTATTATAAATTAAAATATCGTTATATGTATTGTGTTTACATTTAAAAATCAAAAACATTTCTCGATAATTATCTAAAATTTAAATAAAAATCATGTTCATGAGCCTCATCAACTTATTATAAACATTTGAAACAGTACTTTTTATGCTTGCATTAATAAAAAAATATTGTAAGTTATGATATTTCGACATTTCACTATTTTTTAAAAATCGATAAATCACTCGCCAAGTCACTATGAAACACTGCCAAAGGCCGAAAATATTGACAATTTTATTTGGTTGACCAAGTATTGAATCCTGTATCCATGACGTTACAATAACTTAAAATATAGCTCAGCCGCGTGATTCTTAAAGTGAGATAAGCTGCAATGGCCGTATGGCATACACACCGAGATAGTCAATTAAGAAAAATGTTCTTAAAATGTTACAGTACGATTGATCATTGTCAAATATATAAACTATTTTTCATATCTCTACTCTGTTTAATATAAACAATTGTGACGTACGAGCATTTCCTAACTAATAATTACGAAACTGGACTAATGAATGAACCCTTTCAATCCGCCCTTCAGAAAAAAGGTCAGCCCTTTGAGTGTACTTTTCTGATTAATTGCTATACTTTGTTGTGCACCGAGGAATCACATTTAATTACTTTTGGGTAGAGAGCACGTTCGTCTTTTTAATCCCTGACTCAAAAGTGTTATAAATCAGTGAAGTTATGTTTGACAAGCACTCAACCAAAATGACTAACATTTTATTAAATATGTATAAGACTAATTTTCTTACGAATTGTAAAATAAATAAATGACCTACACTATGTATATATTGCAAAGTATATAAAACATAACTTAAACATAATACAACTCACCTAAAAATAGAAGAACGACATATAAAGTCAATAAATAAAGTCAATTATTTAAATTTACAATCTCTTCAATAATATTTTCTTATTAATTTTATCTATTTTACACTTTAACAAAAAATACATATTTTCTATGACGTCTGTCACATTTTATATTTTACGAGCCAGCTATGTATATTAAAGAAATATATTTTCTTATGTCTGGCTATTATGGTATGTTTTCTTCTGTCCATATTGATTATTAAATACAAACTTCAATTAATAACTTTACACGGTAATCTTAGATTAGGCAGGTTTGCTTAGCACCACAACTGCTTCAAGAGTTTAATGTAGATAATATTTTATTTTAAATTTTTATATGATTTATTGATTATTATTATGACTATGCTTTGAGTTTTTATATCGCTAATTTATATTAGATATATATTTGAAACTATGGAATTTTATAATGTGTTCATTCTTAAACTTTACTAATATATAATATAAATAAAAATCAATATCCCCATCACAAAATGAGTGCAAATAATCACTTAAAATATTCTAAAGTACCGTTTATAATGGAGATGATTTATCGCTTTAGATGAGTATAAATCATCCCTCCTGATCAATAGAAACAAGCCACTTACCTTGTTATAGTAACTCCATCCTTATCGGTTATCCATCGGGGTCGCAATGAAGTCTTCCAATAAAATTTGAGGGCGCCTCAGGTACTTCCGACCCCCAGTGTAATCAAATACGGAAGTTAATAATGATTTTTGCTTAGAGGTATTTTATACTCTTAAGAGTCCTTATTAGATTAAAGCGTGTATTATCTTCGAAGATTTTATACTATAAGGGCAAAAAACTTTTTCAAATACGACCACATAGCCCGTTATGAACGTCTTAAAATCTAAAGTTACATACTGTTCACGAAAATACTGAGATCTGAGAAGAAACGTTAAGAAACCTAGCCAGCCAGGTTTAATATTTTTTGATTTCTATGTGTATATTATGAAGGGAACTATTGACTTTCTTTTTATCGAAACAGTGGAAATCGAGCAGGAGGCTCCCCTTGGACAAGCGGTGCACCGCCCATGAGCACCCCTAGCCTTTGCAGGACCAAGGGCGCGTTGCGGGCTATTTAGGGATAGGAGATTCAAATCCCAAGTGATATCTATAGCTTAAGATTTCTTTGTAACGTACTACAAAGAAATCTTAATATTATCTTATCTTATCTTAATATTATATTATCTTATTTATCTTATCGAATTATTAAGAAAGTAATATATAGGCCGTAGCCTATATATTACTTTCTTAATAATTCGATATTTAAATTGATTGAATGGCAGTTCTTGTACTTGGCTAGCTACTTTGAAGAAGCATATATAACCTTAAAATGAGTTCCTTACTTTGTACCGCTTATTAAGTGGCACAAATATATTTTTATGTATGTATTATATCTTATTTATGATTGTAACAGTTTATTTTGAGTGTTTATATGTTTTTTACTCATTTTCATATATATTTCGATCCGCCAGTATCATAGATATATTTACCTGATTGTGTTGCAACTGGAATTCTTTGGGGTCCATACAGTATTCTGTATCGTTATGATTATTATTTTCAAAGAAACTTCTTCAAACTTCGTCCACATGTTAATAAAAAATATATTTTTATTAATATCTGTAGCGAAATACGTTCAATGTATACCGTAGTGAAACTGTGAAAGCATTTTGGTTTAAAATCAACTCAGTATCACATATAGTATTACTGACGTTTATTCACGGCATAACTTAATAAAACAGCTGTAAATCTTGTTTTCCTTACTATAGTAAGAATATTTTTGTATCCACTAGTGACACATTATTCCTTTTAAAATTGATATGGTATAGCAGACAATGGCGCTGGTCGCCTATATGGTAAGAGAACATCGCCGCCCATGAACAACCGTACTACAATCCGTGCTTTGGTTGTGTTGCCGGCTTTTTACGCCGCTTAAACAGTATTATAAGGACATCCAAAATCATTCAGTGAAACACAAAACAAGTACCGTTTCACACTAAACATTCCAGCATCTATTAATAATTTCTATAGTAAATTCAAGTTTTCATCGTAAACTTTTTAATATAACATATAATCATTGAGCACAAAAACTTACATTCATTTTATTTCTCGCCGAAAGGTACGTGGCGACGGGAAATTTTCATTTTTCCTTCCGCACGTCTGATAAATCCACAGAACATTATTTCCCGAACGCTACGTGTATGCAATATTGCACCTGAGACCGCATTTGGGCAATGTTGGGCGATGTTGGCCCGCGTTGTCCAACACTGTGACATATTGCACGCCCACTCTTATTTATATGAGTCACATTTGTAAACGCGAAGCAATTTGTTTTACGACCATTAAAATTCTCTTTTAAATGGAAAAATTTAATACTCTCCACCTGGAATACATATTTTCATTTTTGTTTATTAAAGTTTGGTATAGAGTCGTTCCTTAACTTCTAAAAATCAGGGATCTTATTCTACAAATTAGCACACGTCGGAGAGCCATGATGAAGCATATGCGGACGCACTATTTACGCCGGCTCGTCCAAAGTGATATCATGAGATCACAGAATACTAAACGTGAAATAGTAGTTTTACTTGAAACGGTGCCTCTACTGTGTATCGCTGAGTGAGCGGGGATATTGGAGGCCCTTAAAAATGCAGCTAAAGTGGCGTTAAAAGCCGGAAACACAACCAAAGCACGGATTGTGGCGCGGTTATCCATGGGCGGTAATGTACTCTTACCATAAGGAGACCGTTGTTCGCTGTGGTATAAAAAAACAACTATGACCTATGATTGTCTATATATAGTCCTATATGGGTAACATGGTGAACTTTTTGAAGGCTTGAAGATTTTAAATGAAACTGTGTAAGTACTTTCAGAGAAACGGTTAGGTACTTGCAGATTTCGTAACTACATTTCTGACAAAGCCCGTGATTATTTCGTGTCTACTGAATTATCACGGAGATTGCAAATGTTGAAGGCCATTATTTGAAGAGACTTAATAAAATAGTCGATCTTCTAAGTTATAGATTCAAAGTTCCATCGTCTAAATTAATGGCAAGATAGCGCCAATGCGGACGACCACGTTGAATTATTAACCACGACTCTGGGGAAATCAAGATGCACAGTTACGGAAGATGTTTTCAGGTGTGATTTAATTTGGGACGCTTTACTTATAAATTTTTTAAGTTTACGAGTTTATAGACAGCCGTAAAATACTTAAAAAGGTGGCCCCTTGCGATCCCTAAACAGAAAGGAGATATTTCATATTTATGTTACTTGTGTTAAAGTAATAATATATGTATAATAAAATTAATAAAACTCTGTAAAATGCTGTTTTTTTATGAAAACAGTGAGACAAACAAGCAGAAGGCTTACCTACTGTAAGCGGTCTTCCATCCATTGACATCTCCTATCTTTGAGCGCCGCGGGTGCGTTACCGGCTTTTTAGGGATTGTTAAGCTCTTTTTTTTTTGAAGGTCCCACGTCATATTGATTTTTAAGTACCTCAGCTGGTAGCTAATTCCAGAGTAGTGTTGTAGATATAAACTATTATATATTACATCGAAAGCATATAAATAAGCAATCATGTAGGTAATAAATCATTCACATTGACAGTATTCAATAATATTATAGCGGACAACGGAGCAGGTGGGTCTCCTATGTGGAAAGAGAACACCGCGTCATAGAGTGCGCATTGGTTATGTTGCCGGCTTTATACGCCATTTAAGCGGCATTTTTAATCGCCTACGATATCCTCGCTCACTCTGCGAAACACAGTACAAGCACCGCTTCACGCTGAGTATTTTGTGAGCCCATGGGTATCACTTAGAACGAACCGACCCAATAGTGAATCAGCATATGCTTCAGCATTACTCTCCCACGGTCATGGCTCTATCTCAATTGAATATGTATTCAATTAAAACATATACATAACTGTAGATAAATTTACTACATACAAAATTTATTTTTCTATTGTACTTACGACTGTTAATAATTCAAAGATATATAGTAAATAATTTCAGTAATATTTTCGGTAAAGCGATTTTTGAAATCTTTATATGTTAAATCATACAGCTATAATACGTATTAATCTTATAGATAAACTACAGTGGAAAAAAACATTGGATTTGGAAGATTTGGAAAAAGAAAATAATACTTTTCCAAGTAAATATGTTCCATTAAAGAGAGTTAGGTTGTATCATTCGTTCCACCGCATTGATCTCCGACAAAGAACGGTCAACAGTAATTGTTACATAAATACGCCATTAATGCCCATTATACCCTACAAAAAACAAGCTATAAATTAACAGACCACAACCATGTATCTTCCGAACCCCACTAGATTCATGCGCTCTCTATTTATGCGCTGTGCTGAGTTGATGTGTTGCAAAGATAACTCAACTTCCAAGCGTAAAAGTGTAGTATCCGCGTAAAATATAAAATAGAACATTACAGTAATAAATATACTATGTTATACTGAATTACTTAATTATACCGCTGCATAAAAAGCCGGTGACACAACCAAAGAACGAATGGCAGCGCAGTTGTTAATGGGTGGCAGTGATTTCTTACCTACCTGTTTCGCTATCCGCTATATAATAAAAAAGGTGTATTCCAATAAAATTTGTATCTAAATTTAGCACTGAAAAGTCGTTCAAATATATAATCATTTTAACAAAAATACCAAAATAATGTAAAAGAAAGAAAAAAACATCACAATATATTCTACCGACTGAATAAATAATTTAAAATTCGGATGATATAGGACAAATTGAGGCGCAGGTGTTCAATATGACAGTATAAAAAGTTCGATGCGACTCTGTCGATATATTTATTATTTATATGTATATTATATTTTTACTTGGAGAAATATTTAAATTAAATCCTCGTGGCCTGAAGTCTTGTAAGCTATCGTAATGTCATGGATACTGGTTTCCATCACGTTCTGAATACAATTAAATCGGTACTCTGTAGCAAAAATATCTATTTAAAATAAAAATTGATTAGCTTACAAGCTCTTATAACTAAAATTCTAGCATCTGAATGATACTTAACTATTATTACCATTAAAAGTAAGAAAATATAATGTTATATTTATAAAAGGTGGACAGACGACCTTATAAAGGTCGCCTCCGACAGGTATTCATGGAGGTCCAAGGGGGAGGCCTATGTCCAGCAGTGGA
>DWCF01000102.1:0-67843 GCA_018230265.1 Delias oraia | reverse complement strand
AACAATCTACCATCAGTCGTTCGGAATGTACATTTTATCGAGAAGTACCGACCAGTCCAAAAATTTCGCTTATCACAAGAACTCTTAAATCGTAAAAACAATGCAAAAATAATAATGTTATAAGAGAACACCGCCGCGCATGGACAACCGCGCCACAATCCGTGCATTGGTTGTGTTGCTGGCTTTGCTACGCTACTTAAACAGCTTTTTTAAGGGCCTCCGATATCCTCACTGAAATAATATTAATGTATAACTTCTGTAAATACAGTGAAAGATGAACGAAATTAAAAAATAGTGTTTATTATGGTACAGCAGGAAACGGAGTAGACGGGTCTCCTCGAGTATACGAGATCACTACCGCCCATGGACAACCGCGCCACTTCCGTGCTCTTATTGTGTTGCTGGCTTTTTACGACGCTTAGGCGGTATTTTTAAGGGCCTCCGATATCGTAAAATAGCAAATCATAGTTGAAGTACAAGAACCGTTCACGCTGAGTATTCTGTGAGCCCGTGCTATCACATGGAACGAGCCATCCCAATTAGTGCGTCAGCATATGCTTTAGCATGGCTCTGCCACGGGTAAAACTTTTAAAGTTGTTTATCTCTTCTTACAGAGCAATTTTGAATCAACCGAGTCTATGATCAGCGACCTTCCATACAACTGTTCGAAGCGAGATAGAAAAGTGGATTTAATAGAGGCATGTACAAAAGAGTCCAGAGTGAACAGATTGCATATCGAGAAGATGAAAAATGGATATTGGAGTCTGCCGGTAAGATTCATCAAGTCCACGAACCCATAGAAATTCAATGACAGTTTTCACGTATCTCTTAACAAAATAAACAGCATCAAAGTCAGATCAGGTATTTATTTTTGTGTCAGAGATGACACCGCGGAGCCCAATACACATTCTCGCACACAGGTAGGAAAACACTGTTCTAATTAACAAAAGGATTAACTTTTGAGTGTTTTAGTAAAGCAAATGATGACAGATCTTCTTTAGTGAGGCATGACCACCGCCCATGGACAAACACGCAAAAGCTTTGTAAAAAGCGGCAGCAAAATCAAAATGCGTTTTACGGTGCCAACGTCCACGGGTTGCGGTAATTTCTTACTTTTTTACCTATTTACTGTCTCATTGTTCGTTAAATATATATATATTTTTTATGAAATATCTGCAAGAGTTGGTGGGTCTCTTATATGGTAAAAGAACAGTTCGCGCGTTGGAGATTATGCCAGTTTTTACGCCACTTAAGCGACATATAATCTAATGTCAACCATTTTGTTAAAAAAATATCCAAAATTACAGCATCATTCATCATCGCTCAAGTATTGGGCGTTCTGCTATCTGAAGAAGCTGAATATGATGACAGAAGCAGGCGTCCTTCGGCAGGATGTGGTCTTACACAAATTTAAAGGAAAGGGTAAGATTCATTTAATATATTAATTTTGGGGTTTATTAAAGCATTTTGTTCCGCGTACCACCACACTGAAACCTTAAGCGGCGTAAAAAGCCGGTAACACAACCAATGCGCGGACTGTGGCGCGGTTGTTCGTGAGCAACGGTGTTCTCTTACCTACGTCTCTTACGTAAAAAAAGTACATCTACTAGCAAAGATATTTCCAAACTAATACGAATTTAAGTCCTTCTAGAAAAGAGCGTACCTATAAGGCCGGTAAAGCACCCGCGGTCCTGCAAAGTCTTGGGGTGTCCATGGGCGGAGAACTGTTTACCCTAGGTAAGCCTCTTGCTGATAGAAGGTAAAAATACTCACGGTTAACTTTTACTCCAGTTGGGCGCCGGGTGCGTTGTCGGACTTTTAATTCCTTATTTAATAAAATATATCTGTATCTGCCATGAAGCTTATGTCTTATATTACGTTGTAATGTTATATTTCTTTACAGAACGTCGTTCGATAATACAAATCATAGACAAGTGCCTCTACACCTCCGCCCATTTGCCCATGGACACTGCGTGGCATTACCTCAGCTGTTTTCATAAAAAAAATTACAAATTGTGCAAGCGTGTTCATGGAATCTAACTTTTTAATAAAAAAAAAGAAATGTAGAACAAATTTGTTTATAATAAAATGTGCTAATATGAAATATACCTCAGTAATTGTATTTGTAAATCTTGTAAAATTTATTGTATTTATAACTCATTTTAGAAACTTACTTGTTAATATATATGATTTTTAATAACAATGACATTTTAATATTTCTCTTTGTTACATAAACAATACTAAAATTTTAATGAATATTAATTCTTACCTATCTTTTCTTTGAAATTGTCTGATAATATTGTTACGGAAGCTTCTATATTCAATAAATATTTAGAAACAAACAAAATAGCAATTAATGAAGTAAATTATCATTTTTAAATAATACAATCTTTACAATTTAGAAACAATTATAACAAAACTGCCACAAAATTTCTTACCAATTCTGATAAAATTTCGTATGTATTCAGTAGGTTTGGGAATATTAATTAATATCACAGCGAGATGATCTAAATGTGAAGTAAATGGAATAATAAAAAAATGACCTGTAATTTCAAGTAACCGAAATAAGGTAAGCCTGGTTTTATTATACATATAATCAAACATACAGGTAGTATTTAATACTGTTAACAGACATTGCAAGAATTAAAAAAAAAGATTTACACGTATTAAATTACTGCCATCTAGCGTCACTTTACAGAAACAAAATGTCAACTACGTTCACCTGTACCAATGTTTCGTTAACCAGTCGTAGTTCTATACATATTGAATAGATCACACGCAAAGTGATTAAAGAAATAATTGTGTAATCTTTACAATTTTTGACCGTTACGGTAAATAAAGACACAATTTAATTTATTTGATGATTTCATACAATATCAATTAATTAAGGATTTATATAAAAAGGAATTTTAACGCACTAACTAGACTTTCTCATATATTTTGTGTTAAATTACTTTGTCACTCGATACAATGCAATGGTGTCCATTTTTTTTACAGAACTTTGATTACTTCATTAAGACGCCAATTAATTTTGCAATCGACAATAACTATTAGTTACTTAATGTAATTGTTCTATAAATAGTTAAACTTTATTTCCTTCGCAATAAACAATTGATAGGAATCTCTGACATTTCGCTTGTTTTTAAATATTATTACAATCCACCTTTTTAATTCAATGTTTATTTGTGATTGTACGATAAGAATGTATTAATGAGAGTCCTTGATAAAAGTCTTGTAATTCTTAGTCTTAGTCTTAGTTTAAACTTTTTATGAAAATCCGGAGGCTAACTAGGATAGCGGTCCATCGTCCAAGGACACCCTTAGCCCTTGCAGTCGCGGGTGCGTTGCCGACCTTTAAAGAACAGCTTACGCTCTTTTTTACATTCCTTACTTTCCCTAAGTCGTATTGATTTGAAAATGCCTCTGCAGGCAGCTGATTCCTCAAAGTAGTGGCGGCACAAAATGCTCAGTTTTGCAACGACAACCATCGAGGTGATATCGAATAAAGCCATATTTGACCCGCCAAACCTAACAAATTCTATCGAATTGACAGTTGTTGTCATTGAGATGACGCGCAAATTATCCACAGTTTATATCCTATATAATAATGTAGGTTATATCTAATTTGTTTTATATTTATAAAATGTCTTTCACTAGGATTACATAAATATTTTAGATTGTATAAGACAAGCATTTTGTATTCGTTTCGAGTGATTACGGACTTAAGCATACCATCGCGAAATACTTGTACCTTGAAATAACGTTTAACATTGTACCATATAAGCAAATAAAAAGCCTGCAACGTGGATTAAGACTAGTGTTGCCCAAATGTAAGACAGCTTAGTCTTGGTCTTGCGCCAATACGCCTGCTATTGGTCTTGGTCTTGCAATGGCGCTCCCAGTCTTGGTCTTGGTCTTGCAGCAAGAGTCTTGCAAGTCTTTCAATTACCTATTAGACTATTACAACCTATTAAATATTTATTAAAGTTTACTTCAGATTTTAGAAAAACCTATTAGAATAGGAACATTTTGAGGTTGAATTAGCATAGCCATAGTAAAGACCAACCAGATTTATAAAATATGTCTAAAGATTTAAGAGTCTTGCAGGCTTAGTCTTGTTCTTGCTCAAGTCTTACACGATCAGTCTTGGTCTTGCAAAAATTAGGTCTTGGTCATGGTTTTGCATTTGGGCAACACTAATTAAGACACGGTTGTCCATGAGCGGCGATGTCTCGGGGAAGTATTACCCGTTGTCCGATAGGAAGGTAAAAATTATTACATTATTAGTATTAATAACTTAACTTATATTATTAATATTTCATAGTGGGTGTATAAAAATCTAGGTTATGCAATTATAATAATGTAATATTAAGCATATTTCTAGTTTGTTACGTATACAGTGGCTGTTTTAGATGTAGGCTGCTTTTTTTTCCTAAGATAATTTAGCCATTCCCTTTTTGCAAGGGTATTTGTGGGACTCAGAGCTCTAAGAATGCATTACCCACTCACGCCACCAGCCGAAAATCGATAACCTCCTACATAAACTTCTCTGTGTGATCAGTTATTAGAGGGGTAGATTAGTCGACGTCTGCCGGCTCTAGCTTCCCCCTGAAGCCTTTTGGCCCAAGAGATACCCATCCTCGCGGCTCGCACTACACATCAAATCATGAAAGTAGCTGTCAGCAGGTGTATTTAAGAAAAGAGGGTACATTTTCCTTGAAGGCCGTCACTGCACCCGTGGCTCTGCAAGAGGTAGTGATGTCCATGGGCGGAGGAACGCTTTCCCTAGGCGAGCCTCCTGCTCGGAAAAACAGAGTAAATTGGAACCTTATTTATCTTGAGGAAATAAAGATGGGTAAACATTCGTTGCGAGGGAATATATTAATATATGGGGATACATTAACTATATAGGTGCCTATACACACAATGAAACACCACAACCTACATACCACATAGTTAAGAACAGTATTCCGTAAACTTTTTGTGTTCAAGGTTGAAGGTAGGAGAAGTAATTTTTGAAGGTTTACCACAAACAAACTTAAAAATCTCTAAAAAGTAGGTAATAATTTTTTTTTATAGTTTAGCCGACAACGGAGCAGGTAGGTTTCCTATATGGTAAGAGAACACCACCGCCCGTGAACAACCGCGCCACTATCCACGCATTGGTTGTATTGCCGGCTTTTTACGCAAATTAAACGGTATAGTTAAGGGTCCCCGATATCCTCACTCACTCAGAGAAACACAGTACAATTACCGTTTCACTTTGAGTATTTTTTGAGCCCGTGGTATCACTTCGAACGAGCCGGCCTATTTAGCGCGTCCGCATATTTTTCAGCATGGCTCCCCACTGGTGTTATTAATCAATATTTAATAAGCAACAAAACAATTATTTCTATCGTCCAAAGTCATACCACGGGCTCACAGAATACTCAGCATGAAACTGTAGGTACTTTTAGGCACCTAGTGTGTTTCGTAGAGTGAGTGAGGATATCGAAGTCAATTAAGTCACGTAAAAAGCCGGCAACACAACCAATGCGCGTACTATGGCAATTAGTCCGTGGCGTGGCTATCCATTGGCAACGGTGTTCTCTTAACATACCTATAAGAGACGGTCTGTTAGAGATCCACCTGCTCCATTGTCCGCGATACTATACAAAAAAATTTGGACTACCAATTGTCGGCAAACGTGTAAATTAACCAATGTTATGGCGTCCATTAAATTAATTATAAGTTTAGAGTCAACTAGGTCGCAGTGATTACTGCAATCGGATAGATCTATAACAATACCTGGCGCTGGCGGTCAATGCATTTTTCATGTTCGCTGCGCAATTTTCTATTCTATTAAGCTTCCACTGTTATGCTATACCTACTCATTCGTATAGGTACCTATTAGCTGACCTGGCAAACGTTATATAATGTTTCCCAAATGCAAGACTTAGCTTAGCCGTGGTCTTGCGCCAATGCACCTGGTATTGGTCCTGCATTTGGTCTTGCAGCAAGTCTTGCAATTCTTGAAATTAACTATTAAACTATTGATATTTATTAAACTTTACTTCAGATCTTAGAAAACCCTATTATAATAGGAACATTTTGAGGTTGAATTAGCATAGCCATTGTAAAGACCAACCAGATTTATAAAATATATCGAAAGATTTAATGAAAAATTCCAAAAAACACTGCCAAAAAATAGCTGCAAGACGCGCGAGTCTTGCAGGTTTATCTTGTTCTTGCTCAAGTCTTACACGGTCAGTCCTGGTCTTGCATTTGGGCAATTGCTATGTCATATAAATTAAAGTGAAAAAGATTTTGTAAAATTTGTGCTTAAATATACAACGAAATATTTGAACGACAACGAAGTATGATGATGATGATGATGATGACCTATTTGTCTTTATATTCTACCTATAGTTATTTTATGGTATAGCGGAGAACGGGTCAACGGTATACCTAGTGGTCCTATTTGGCAAGGGAAGAACGTCGCTGATGGACAACCGCGCCATAGTATACTCACCTACCCAGACTGAGAATATCCTAGGCCCTCAAAAATGCCGCTAAAGCGGCGTAAAATTCGGCAATACAACCAATGCAAGGACTGTGGGTTGTCCATGGGTGGCGGTGATCTTTTAACATGTAGGAGTCCCACCAGCTCCGCTATATCATAAAATATCTTTTCAGAGAAGCCATCCATTGAATTTTAATATAAAAATTACACCATAACAAAATCCTAACGTTTTTCTGATCGATACCACGATTGGTACCATGCTACCAATTTCAAACTTCAAATTCCTATTTCTTTGTGGGCACCGCCCAGGCTGCCACCGGATTGGCTACCGGTCACCACTTAGCGAAACTCTACGAAACATACACATCTCTCTCACACGAGCCACCTAGCTGCCTAAGCATCTCTCTCACACGCATAGATTATAACATGAAAGATTACAGAAAGTTTATTGCTAACGCGGTTTTTCTACGTTCTGTTGTTATCAATTTTTGAAGGCTGTAATCAGATTATAGCGCATTGAAAAATATGTTCAATCTCAATACGTTACGGTTTAAATTCTACCGCGTCATTATGTCGCATACGTCTGTGAATATCCGTGGAGAGATAATTTTTAGTACAATTTTTTTCCAAATGCCGGTAATGGTTTTGAGTTGTTTAATGGTGTTGGCTTTTTTTTCAACTTTAAATTCTGAAAACGTCCGAAGCCGGCTGTGTATAATTATTCCCTTATCTAGATGCGATAAGGCATTTACATATTTTATATGTATGTCCGTCCGGTAGGCATTAATATCAGCTGAGTGTCGGAAATTGCTAAACAATTAAAATATCTTCCGACATACAACAGAATAGCCTATAGGAACCTACAACTAATATTATGAACGCGAAAGTTTGTATTTTAAAGTTTTCACCGGTGGGAGAGCCATGCTGAAATGCTGACGCACTATTTGGGTCGGCTCATCCGAAGTGATATCGCGGGCTAACAGAATACTCGTGAAACCGTACTTGTACTGTGTTTCGCAGATTAAGAGAGGATATCGGAGGCGCTTCAAAAGATCAAAGATTATAAATTGTATATCGAAAGTATATTCATAACTTGACGGTTGCTAGCAAAACTCAAGACACTCGCTCTACCTGTATAAAGCCCTCTCAAAGAACGTAATATATATTTTATTCCAAGCAAAACTTCAAGACCAACTTCGGTTGTGTTAGCGACACTTTCCCAAAACACAATTTGCATATAACTGCATAATTTTATATAATTGATCGTTATTTAAATCAATGGTTTTTTAATGTCATTAAGAATGAGAGTGTTTACAAAGAATCATTGAGTATGCAACAGGTAACTCCGTAAATGGACTTAGAAATCATTCAACTTGTGCCAGATTTGGTTCAGTAGGTGTTTTTATAAAGTTATTTAATTACGCGTAACTCTATTTTGAATTAACATACAGTTAGCACTTAAACATACGTATAACAGTATAGACCGTGTTTTTAATGAGAATCGGAAGGTAAACGGTAAGCGGTCATCCGCCCATGGACACCGCCAGACACTGCCGGCCGCGGATGCACGTCGGTGATTTTAATAAGCACAGCTGTTTTATTAGAACTGTTTATCCTAAAACTATTTATATCATAAATTAACTATATTTCAAGTTCAATATAGGTATTTTTTTAATGAAATGGAGACTTACCTAAGATAAGCAGGCCACGGGTGCGTTGTCGGCTTTTTAGGGAAGGGTAGGGGTCTTTTGAAAGTCCTCAAGTTGTAATGGTTTGGACATAGCAGGCAGCTGATTCACAGAGTGGCTTGGTGCGGCACAAAATTCCTTAAAAAACGCTAAATTGTGGAATAATGTGCAACGCATAATTGTGAATATTGAGGTGATGTCATCAGTTACTTGTCTTAAATAACAGTTATAATTATCAATTGGCAATATTTCAAGCAAAACACAAATAAACAAATTAATATATATACTTTTCTAATAGATATTGTCAAAAAGAAAGCTTAAACTCTCAAATGTCAATAACACGCCCAAAACACACAAATATATTAATGTATCTAATGTGGTAATTGTCAATAACTCGAGCAAAAACACATATATTTACTTCTCTAATAGATAATTGTCAAGATCGACGATCATTGTCAATTGTCAGCAGGGACGACAAGCAAAGAGGTTTTATTTATAGATTTATAACACATGCTACGCTTGTTTTAAAACAGCTCCGTCAACTAAAACTATTTCCAATGGATCCCGAATAAAAACTCCAATGAGTTAATAATGTTGGTTTTCTCCTCATAATGAAAAACTTCACGCGTGCTCAACGCAATAATTACACAGATATGCATTGTGTGCTGTGATTATATCGAATTATCGACTCTTGACAATAACATAATAACCTCTTTGAATCGGTGTTAAATTACTTTCATATCTACACTAATATAATACTAATTATGAGAGCATCGTAGCTAAATGGTTTTAGAAATGTACAATGAAGCGAGAGGTATCAGGTTCGAATCCCGGTCCGGACAATTATAACTTATAATTTAATTTATAATTTATTCGGTCTCTGGTTTGACAGTAGCCAGGCGAGTTTCTTAATACTGTCGCACCCGTGGGATAGCCATGCTGAAGGCACTAACTGGGCCGGCTAATTCGAAGTGATACCACAGACTCACAGAATACTCAGTGTTAAACGATACTTGTAATTTTTTTCGCAAAGTTAGTGTAGACACCGAAGATCCATTTAAACGAATATAAGAGAGAGTAAAAATTATCAAAGCGTGGATAGTGGTACGCTTGTCCATGGGCGGCGGTATTCTTTTACCATCAAAGATATTCTGCACCCTTGTCCGTAATGTAATAAAAAAATGAAGTCGAACTCAAAAACTTAAACCGCGAATCAGAATAAGTAATTCACGTTGGTATTCTGTAACCCCATGTTATCACTGGACGAACGGCTCAATTAGTGCGTCAACATGGCTCTCTGGCGGTAAAACAGTGTTAAGATACCTACTTCCCCGGTAAAACCTTTCCAAAATAAATTACAAATTAAATGATTAATATTTATTCGGACGGAAATGGAACTCATGACGTCAGGGTAGTATAAGATATCTTTTCTATTAGATTTATATGGGTAGGGACAGTGAACTGCGTAATTTTTCATCTAGATATGACCTTAGGGTCAACAGTTATTAATAAATAGACGCGACGAATCGTTCTGTCGGTCTGTATGATCACTTCAGCGGCATCTTCAAAGGGTTCATAATTAATATGAATTTTTGAGATCCCTCTGCATACACACTGGTTCCGGATCAAAATCCCTAAGTATAGCTTCATGACTAAATTATTTTATAAGACTATGACGAAATAACATAATATAATAACATACCATACCCGTTGTCGAGGCATGCTGACGCACTAATTGGGCTACTTCATCCGGAGTGATAGCACGGGTTACATAGTACTCAGCGTGAAACTGTACTTATGTTTCGCTAAGTGAGCGAGGAGATCAGAGTCCCTTAGGAATGCCGTTAACACAACCAAAGTGCAGTCCATAAGCGGCAGTGTTCTCTTACCATATAGGAAACCCGCCTGCTCTGTTCTCTGCTGTACCATAAAAGTCCTTCTAAATTAAATTACGTTATACTGAACGATCGGTTATAATATTAGCATAGATCAGCTATTTCCAATCGATTCCAGCCATGGTACCCTAGGGATTTCAAACACAGTTTTAATGGACCCCTTAGTAAAAAAACAGCAAAAAAACAATCAGATTAGGTATTTATTTCCGAAGACCACAGGTTGGGAAGCACTGGCATAGATAATAAGCTGTATGAAGCTGTCAGAATTATCAACCTAAACATATCAAAGTATATTTAAATGTATTTTTAAATTTCAAAATGAAGTATTACTTGGAAGTCTGAAATTGGATCGATTGATTCAGCGGTCAGTGGATTGCAGTAATATGATTTCATTCAGAGAAACGTTTAGGAGTCATTAGGTTCTCTGCCCAAATTGATTTGAATCTTTTTTATATTATTTAAAGTATTTATTTTTGAAAATCTTATAGAAAATACCAAGTTATTTGATACATATATATTATTGTAATTTGTAATATTTTAAAAGATATTTTTAAACGACAGAAACGGCTCACAGAATATTCACCGTGAGACGATATTTGTACTGTATTTTGAAGAGTGGGTGAGGATATCGGAGGCCTTAAAAGTACTGCTTAAGCGGCGTAAAAAGCCGACAACACAACCAATGCACGGAACCTGGCGCGGTTGTTCATGGGTGGCGGTGTTGTCTTACCATATAGAAGACCCAGCTGCTCCGTTGTCCGCTATACCATTTTTTTTTTGCATGACTATCTCTGTGTATGCCATACGGCCATTGCAGCTTAAAAAAATGTTGACCTATACATTCCTAGTTTGTAATAAATTAATTGTAATAATGAATTTTCCATAGCCTTTAATGCCCTATAATGATGTTTATCATTAAATATTGTACAATAAATAAGAAGGAACGTTTTAGAATTATATTTAGGTCGCTTGCGCACCGGTTTTGCGATTCAGCTTATTACTTTGTACTGAGCGCGTAATATAATGAATCTAATATAATGCAGTTTGTATGCATGGATGTTTGATACTCGTTCACGGGAAAACTACTGAACGGATTTAAATGAAACTTTGCAATATTGTAGCTTATACATCAGAGTAACAGATTAAGTTACAATGATATTATGCAATTTGGCCTATCGATACAAGATGGCTCACAGAATACTCAGCGTGACATGATAATTGTACATGAAACGGCGCTTCTACAGTGTTTCACTGAAAGAGCGAGGATATCGGAGGCCCTTCAATGTCGCTTAAGTGGCGTAAAAAGCCGACAGGACAACCAAAGCGCGGAGTGTGGCGTGATTCTCCATGGGCGGCGGTCTTCTCTCACCAGTCAAGATACCCACCTGCTCCGTTGTCCGCTACAAGTGATTAGGGAATCCTAAATAATATTAAATTGATAATTACGACATGTCTGCTGACCGTACATCCGGCTATTGCTTCCCAAGTTTGAAAACCTTAATACAAATTCGTTGGGCTCGCGACGACCGATAAAAAAGAATTTAATGCTAAAAACCTTTTCAAGTTCACCTGGCACCGTTTACCTCTGTTCGCGACAAGATAAGAACATTCAGACATTTTAATTAGTATCAAACTGTTCATTTATATAATTGCAGATACATTTAGAGGTTCTTGGCCGGGTCGTTGCGTGCTGCCGTGACGTCATAGGTACCGGATTCAAGTCCCGATTGGGACAGAATTTATAAATACGTTTATAATTTATTCGGTCTCTGGAAAGGCTTGACAGTGGCCGGGCGAGTGTTGTAACAGTGTCGCACTCGTGGGAGACCCAAGTTGAAGCCTTAAATATATTTCCAAATTGTGTAAAAAAATTATATAGGTGAAATTATATATTATATGCTTTTGTATCCCAAAGCCTAATGAAAGTTTCTGTTTGATAAAATTAAAAAAATAAAAGATTTTACTTGGGACATGTCGAAAGATATATATACAAGATATATATAATATATTGAATAATATACGAAAATATCCTATATGAATTAATTAAAAAAAAAGTCTTTTAATATTTTTGAGTACTAGTATAAAATTTGAAAAAAATATATCTCTGTTATATATCTCAGTTAGTATAATATATCTCTGTTAGTTGATAACTTTTACAAATATGGAGCTGTTTCGGTCTCAGGCTTTTTTATTTTACATAATCTGATATCCTACATATAATATACACGCGAATGTTTGTAAATATATGTTTGTTAGTCTTTTACGCAAAAACCATTAAACAGATTTTAATGAAACTTTGCAATAGCTAATATATCAGAGTAATATATGAGATTTAATTTATAAAGTTATTGTGTAAACTATACGAAATATAATAAAAATTGTTAGGTAAATAGGACGCGGTAGATAGCATACCGGGCAGAGCGACGTCTTCCGAGTCCACTACACTAAAATTTTATACATAAATTATGCAATACCTAAATTTATTACATACAGATATTTTTATTATATGTATTAACATATAATAAAAATTACATACATTAAACAGCTCAATAAAAATTAATTATATTTTAATATTCAATTGTTTAAATCAACCGTCACAACAAATGCTCAGCTGTCATTAAAAACGTTGTTAAACGTCATTGAACAAAAGTATAAACGTTGCATTGAACCACAGATAATATATTTATCATTTATATTCTGTTCATAGAGTCGCACATCTGCTAGAACTGTCATCGTGACACTTGAATGCGGAATGCGCGCGAAATGCGTTTTCACACAGCTGGCTTCATTGCCTAAACAAATACTTTTAAATACATAATTATCTTTATTGTAAATAGATTTCAAGATAAGAAATGATAGACAGAGAAGGTTTTAATAATAAGTTCGCAGTCCGCAGAATTATAATTTAACTTATAATTGATTTGGTCTTTGGGAGGGCTTGACAGTGGCCAGATGAGTGTCTTAATAGTCATACCCATGAGAGATGCTGAACCATATGCTAACGCACTAATTGTGCCGGCGCATCTGAAGTGATACCATGGGTTCACATAATACTCAGCGTGAAATGGTACTTGTATTAAGTTTCGCTGTGTGTGTGAGCATGTCGGAGGCGCTTAAAATGTCGCTTAATAATTATGCCGGCAACACAACCAAAGATAAAACCTTCTATCAGCTTGTAAAATAACATAGGTAATATTAAAAACCAGTAAATTACTGTAGTATTACTGTAGAGCCTCATAGCTAATTAGTTATATATGCCTACCGTGAAGGGGGCGGTATCGAGTTCGATACCCGGTCCGAATTAGTTTTATGCCGGCGAGTAGTAATGGCCGGGCGAGTGTCTTAACCGTGAGAGAGTCAGTTAAAGCATATGCACCAATTGTGCCGGCTCGCCCCAAGTCCACGGACATACGGAATACTCAGCGTGAAACAGTACCTATACTGTTTCACTGTGAGGATATATGGTCCGTGAAATTATACCAATCAAGCGGCGTAAAAAGTCAGCAACACAATTAAAGCGTGGATTGTGGCGCAGTTATTCATGGGTGGCGGTAATCTCTTACTATTAAGTACCCGCCTGTTCCGTTGCCCGCTATACCATAAAAAATGCGAGTATTAAAATAATTATAATCGCAAAGTATTCTTAACCGCCGTTAAAACATGGAAACTAGTAAATTCTTTAGTTTTATTGTGTTTTTAATATATTTTATGAACACAGTATCGTTCTTACATACTTAATAAGGAACACACGCAGTCTGGCCAGTAAAAGTAACTAGAAAATATTTAATTAATGCAAAACTAAACCATTTTAATAGGAGATTGGTAAAACATGCTTACTTAATACAATCCGTAAAGAGATAACTGAACTTACAGAAAGTTAATTCAACAATCTTATAAAAAGTACTTCCATTAAGAGCTTTAATAAGCTTTTATAAACATTAACCAACACATAGATGACAAAGATGCATGGAAACTTCTGCATAAGCACGAACTGGTACCTTTTACACTAGCTATAGGTTATAAATAAACCATCTATTGTAAATTTGGCGATAAAAACAATGAAACCCTAAGAGTTTCTTATTGGTTCTTTTCGTAGAGATCTTCCGAACCAACGGTAGCTTTACTAATATTTATAAAGCGACTTGTATTAGAGCCCCTTGTGGGGCCTATTTCAGTCGAGCAAATTATTATAATAATATTAATTATCACTACGTTTGTTTTTTTACCCGTGGAAGAGCCATGCTGCAGCATATGCTGACACACTAATTAGACCGGCTCGTCCGAAGTGATACCACGAGCTCACAGAATCCTTAGCGTGAAACGGTACTTTTACTGTGTTTCGCAGAGTGTGGAGGATGTTGAACGCCCTTAAAAGTGGCGCTTAAGTGGCGTAAACAGCCGGCAACACAACCAGTGCGCTGAATATATTCCACGCGCGCTTGTCCATGGGCGGCAGTGTTCTCTTACCATATAATATCCATCTCCTCCGTTGTCCACTATATTATTAAAAAATATTACGGCATTCGAGACTTATGTTATATTTCTCCAAGTAAATTTGTAAAAAGTGTAGTTTAAAGAGAATTTTCACAACAATTAATCACGTTACGGTAAATTATATCACTTTGTTTCTACAATTTTTGGCATAAAACGAAAATTACATTTTATCATACCTGGGTGAGCATTTGCTGACGCACAAATCGGCCAGCTCGTCCGAAACCATACAGAATACTCAGCGTGAAATGGTAGCTGTATTTGAAACGGTGCTTCTACTGTCTTTTGCTGAGTGATCGAGGATATCGGAGGCACTTAAAAATGCTGCTTAAGTTAAAAGCCGGCAACACACCAATGCGCGGACTATGGCGCAGTTGTCTACGGACGGTGATGTTCTCTTACCATATATGAGACTCATCTATTGTCCCATATACCTTAAAAAAACCTACATATCAATTCATTGTATTATCACAATACTATATGAGGCAAATAATTAAATTTTATTTCTCAGATGTATAAAAAGACATTATCATAAATTAAACTTATAAGTAACATTGACCTTTCAGTTAAATAATTTACTATGTGCTTAATGTATATTGGTAGATGGTTATACTTTTGAAATACAGACGGACATATTAATTGAAATTAATTATAGTACAATTTTATTGACCTACCGCGGTCTATAAATTTGAGGAAGAATAAAAAGTACAATCTGTATCATAAAAGTATTGTTTTTTTATTATATAGCGTAAAAAAGGGTAGGTTGGTCTCATACATAGTAAGAGATCACAACAACTTCAAAATCCACGCTTGCCGTTGTGTTGCCGGCTTTTAACGCCGCTTATGCAGTTATATCTTGATAGATATGCTCACTTAGTGAAACACAGTACAAGTAATTCTCGCTGTGAGACCACAGCAGCGTTATGATGGCTCTCCCATGGGAATGTCAGTATTAAGACACTCGCCCCGCCACTCTCAAGCCATCGAAAAACTGAATAAATTTCAAATAATATTATAAATTTCCATTCAAATCGGATCGAACCCACAAGATTACAACACCACGACAATGATACTCTCTATAAAGAACTGTATAACATTATTACGGTGAAACATTAATAGTGTTAAAAAGTGTACTTCATAATATGAATAAATTACTACCATATCTCATTCCGTAACAATAATATACAGTGAAATGTCAGCTTAGGTAATTTTATTGACTCTACCAAGTGATTTTATAGTAAATGAAATTTCAATTAATCGTTTCTCCGCCCATGGACACCCCCAACTTCTGCTTAGTGCTTCGCCATGGACGTGCTTCTGGCCGTTTAGGAATAGGTGCGTTCCATTTTTTAAGGTACCTATGTAGTATTGGTTTAGAAATATCCCTGCTGGCAGCTGATCGCAGGTAGTGTACGGCACAAAATGCCTAAAACGCTCAGTTGTGGAACGACAAAAAATATTCTGTACATACATATGTTAGATGATGAAATTCATTTATTAATCCATACAGCTCCTCAGAACATTCCCAGTGATAAATACGAGAGAAGATGCAGAAGGAACCAATATTGTAACACGAAAACGCTTATCAGAAAGGATCTGGTGAGCGAATCGAGCCGCTCTCAGACTGAACTAAAGCATTATGACTTTATGCTGCGTTCGCCCTTTTTCACTCTCTCTCAATCTCTTCTTCTACAAAAACGCTGCACATCTTCGTAAATATGTACCCTCAGGCGTCTAAAGAAGTTTCACATCAAAAAGGTTTTAATATGTGGACTCTAATGGTTGGACATCACCACCGCCCATGGACAAAAACACCTGAATTCCGCACTGTCGAAAAGATCAAAACTCCAAAACGTAATCTTCTTTCGATGTCGGTTAAAAGAGGCATGGGCATTCATATAAAAAGTGCATAATTGTAATAATCCAATGTTACTGATAAAGTGGCCACAATTAAAATATTGATTGCGTATAATGGTGCAGGTGCGTTCAATGTGCTCAGAGTCTGACAGCTTGATGTGTCATTTGAGGGGTATTAAAAATTAGAGTTAATATGTCAATTGTTATTTATTAGCTCGGGGCTAACACATTGTCAGCTGTGTGGTAATCGACTGTCAATTTGACGGTAACTTGTCAATGTCAAGTGTCTAGAACTTTATACATGTGGAAGAGCCATATGCTGACGCACCAATTGGGCCGAAAGTGAAACCACGGGCTCACAGAATGCTCAGCGAGAAACGGTACTCATACTGTGTTTCGCAGAGTGAGTGAGGATATCGGAGGCGCCTTAAAAATGCCACTTAAGCGGCGTAAAAAGCCGGCAACATAACCAAATCGCAGACTGCTGTATGCTTGTTTATGGGCAAAGGTATCTCTTATCATATAGGAGACCTGCCTGATCCGTTGTTCACTTTACAAGATATTGCGGACAGTACAGGTGGGTCTCTTATAAGGAAAGTGAACACCGATGACCCTCGAACAACCGCGCCATACTCCGTGCATTGGTTGTGTAACCGGCTTTTTACGCCACTTTTTCAGAATTTTTAAGGGCCTCTCAGTCCTTTATCCTGATTCTGTGTGCCTTGAGTCTAATTTTAAAGGGAGACCAAATAAATTATGTCGTGTTGACTTCCTTCCCACATTTTATGCTTAGCCCGTGGACCGTATCCACGGGCTAAGGCTATATGGTGCTATATGGCCTCGTTTACAAAAACGTTTGAACTGTTACTCCTACAATGTTTTTACAACTGCATTACAATAAAGTATAATTGCGTGTTCATAATTAGCACAGAACGAGGAAAACTTAAAGGGCACAATGTTACCGTTGGTCTGCTCCCCTTTTTACAATCCAGTAGGAATAAGGTTGCGACTGATCAGTCAATCAACACAGCTTGGATGTTACGATTTTTAGATTAGCAGAGATCTCATATATTTGTTTTTGTGTATTTTTATTATATAATACAGAAGTTCTTATATGTGTTTCTGTGTGGGAGGCGCTGTAAACCAACCCAACCTTTTTGAACTTGTCTCTTTAATTCGTAATTGTTGCTGATGTTTTCAAATTTTATAAATGTAAATTTTACCAAGATCAAGTACTCGCCTGCCGTGTCCTACTCAGCAAATCCAGTACTAATTCATACTGGTTCTATCAGTAGTTCCAAGATGAAGCAACCCAAATAGTGGGGCAGTATGGCTTGTCACCTTGCAAGTTGTTTTTTAACCGGACCTCATAGTACACGTCAGGGGCGTCAACCACTTAACCAAAGGATGATTAAGATGACCTTACCCGTAAATAAGACATAAAAAATGTTACATTTACCTGTAATTACTTTTATTTATCGCCATAATGGCGTTCTCATATTTATTACATTCAATATGGCAAAGTCAAGTTTGGCGTTTATCGGACTTAATACTGAAGATATTTCATATTTATTTGACAACTGATAGTGCAGGTGCAAAAGATCTTTTCAAAAATATACAACTATTTGTTGCTAGGAGTTTGAAAAAGTCTGTAAAAAAAACGGTGAGCCTCTGATTGTAAGACTGATTGGACAAACTCAATCCGCGCTTGGTTGTGTTGCCCGCTCTTTTTGATGCTGCTACCACGGCGAATGTTCTGCGGATTTGTTAGGATCGATGCCTATAGCAGCATATAAAGATTCATCTGCATAACTTGGATGTTTTTCTATTAATAATTTACCGTTTTTAAGGCAGTTTGTCCCATGCACCATCTCTCTGAAGAAACAGCTGCCTGTAGCGGTATTTCCAATGTAATAAGGCCTTTAAAAAAAAGTGTGCCTAGATAGAGTGTGCCTCAAAATGATAGGTAAAACATCCACGACCAAGCACGGACTGGAAGTGATCATGGGCGAAGAACTGGTTATCCCATTGAGCTTTCTGCTCGTTAACCTCCCGGTTTTTGCTTGTAAAGTGGCCAATGGAGGAGGTGGATCTTCTAAATAGAAAAAAATACTGCTGTACATCGACGCCCTTTAAATTTATTTTGATAAAAACACAAAAAACGTATCTACTACCTACGGTAGTAGTAGCGTAGTACGTAGTAGTACGGTAACCTCTTTCTACTCAACTAAACGTGCTGAGAGCCCGTGGTATCACTAAGTACGAGTCGGCCCAATTATTACGTTAGCATATTTTACAGATATACATAGTAGATGCCAGGGTTCTGTTCCGGGTAAGATGCATCAATTTCCTTATATCGATTTATGTCATGGTTATTACATCTACTGAATGTAAAAACAGTAAAAACTGTAGATATTATAATCAATAAATACAGTAATTCATATGGAATGTAACAGCTCGATCGTAAATCAAGCGATGTCCATGTAAATGTCATAATGTTTGTGAGCCTCGTTTTAATTGAATTTCACTGTTGCTATTCAGCGGGCAAAACTTTCCGTAATTCTATCAACTAACTATTCAGTTTTCTTTGTAATTTTTATTTGAAAAATGTTTGATACTACCTAAGGCACAGAAATTATTTCTCTATTGTTCTATGCTAAATTTATTGAGGAGAAATAGTAAAGTAAAATACAGTAATGGTTAGTGTTTCCCAAATGCAGACCAAGACCAAGACCGCTTAATTTTAGCTAGACCAAGACGGACCGTGTAAGACTTGAGCAAGAACAAGACTAAACCTGCGAGACTCTTGCGGTTTGCAGCTATTTTTTTGGCAGTGATTGTTGGAATTTCTCATTAGATCTTTTGACAAATTTTATAAATCTGGTTGATCTTTACTATGGCTATGCTAATTCAACCTCAAAATGTTCCTATTCTGATCGATTTTTCTAAGATCTGAAGTAACCTTAAATATCAATAGTCTAATAGGTAAATTCAAGACTTGCAAGACTCTTGATGCAAGACCAAGACCAATACCAGGTGAATTGGGGCAAGACCAAGACTATGTTAGATCTTGTATTTGGGCAACACTTTACTCAACTGAAATTGAAAATGCTTTTACCAATAATTAGAAAGCTGCGTTATTTGTTAGTAAGTAATATATTTATATTCCTGAAAATTGAAAAAAAATAATTTGGCATGGTACCGCTAATAAACAAATGTACAAAAAGTATAAAATAAAAGATTTAGATATTATTTACCAAATACAAAAGGCAGAATACAAAGTTTTTATCGCTTTCGCCTCGATGTTTGTAGTTACACGGCAGAGCGTTTTTAAGGGCTTTTTGTGCCGTGCAGCACCACTCTATGGAATAACCCGCCAACAAGTTTATTTTCAAACCAATGCGACCTGGGGACCTTCAAATAAAGTGCGTACAAGTTAAAGGCCGACAACGCACCCGCGCAGCAAGGGCTGGGGTATTAACGGGACCGCTTACCCTAGGTATGCCTCCTGCTTGTTTGCCACCGTCTACATTTTAAGTAGTGTCGATAGATATCAATAGAGAAAGTATATTATAAGATTAAGATTATGATATTAATGAAGCGGAGAAAATTAACACATTTTTAAGAAAGTTCATACAGAAGAAGCGTACTTAGCATCACGCAAACAAGTTTATGTATAAGAAATGCGTAAACACAATAATTATTTCATATAAAATGCATTAAATTAGACTTTATTTATATATGTGAAGAAAATTTCTTGAGAACCATGTATAGAGTCGATAATTTCTTTATTCTATAGCGGACAACGGGGGGTCTATATGGAAGGAGAACCCCGCCGTCCATGAACAACCATGCCACACTCCACGAATTGATTGTGTTTCCGACATTTTACGCTACTTAAGCGGCACTTTTAAGGGCCTCTGATATCCTCACTCACTCTGCGAAACACGGTAGAAAAACCGTTTCACGCTGAGTATTCTGTGAGCCCGTGGCATCAATTCGGATGAGTCAGCCCAAATAGTGCGTTCGTATATACTTCAGCATGACTTTTCCACAGGTGAAAAATATAAGATTTCTTTAATGATTTTTATCATTAAAATGAATACTTTAACTTACTTTGGAATTAATTAAAGATATCATCATTGCTTCTGAAGTAAAGTGTTTAAATATTGCTTCTAATGTTCGTTCTTTGAATTATATTTACCATTTATTTAATACAATGTCATGATATCTATATAGAAATAATAAAAATTCCCTTAAAATATAAAAATTACATAACAAGATTAGGTCGCACATTATGCCATATGTGATTTTCATGAAAGTTGATAGCAAACAATTAAATAAATTACAGTGAAAGCAATAATTTTAATGGAATTCGAATAAACATTCACTTTAATACAAACGAGGAATTATAATTGATAATCTTCTTGGAAATGCAAACTAGAAATCTAATTTAATATTCAGTATGTTGTAATTACGAAAGCCGTATGTTATACATTTTTTAAAGCATTTTCTGTTGAGTTTTTTCTGAGAGCTTCGTAAAGCCATTTATGAGTCTACAATGAAGCGAGAGGTATCGGGTTCGAAACCCGCTCCGGTCAATTATAATTTAATTTATTTTGTCTCTGGAAGGTCTTGACAGTGGCCGGGTGAGTGTCTTAATACTTTCGCACCCGTGTGAGAGCCATGCTGAAGCATATACTGACGCAGTATTTGGACCGGCTCGTCCGAAGTGATTCCACGGGCTCACAGAATACATCGTGAATAAGTAGTTGTACTGTGTTTGTTTCAGTAAATTAGGATATCGAAGGCACTTAAAAATGCCGCTTAAGTGGCGTTAAAAGCCGGCAACACAATGCGTGGACTGTGGTATGATTGTCCATGTGCGGCGGAGTTTTCATACCATATAGGAGACCCACCTGCTTCGTTCTCTTCGTCTTTGTTCAATATACCATAAAAACCACTTAGTTTTCAAAATTGAGTGATGAATTGAATGAATGATATGCAAGTTTATATTTTTGACTTTGCTCCCTCAACAGACTTCAACTAGCGCTCTCTAGCGCCGATATAGGGTAAGTACTAAATAATATCTAAGCAGCAGTAATTGTTTTAAGATTCGGGACCCCATCGCCAGTCGGTCGCGTGACGAGTGCCGGCAATTTACTTATTTAGCTTGATTAGTTTCAAAGAACCAAATCCGCCCGGTGGCTCAGCCTACTCCGCAGAAAGATGTGGAGACGACTCTTATTTTTAAAGATTTAAAGTGTTGTTAAACTAAATTTAATATGAGAATTGGTATTATGCGATCCTTCGCCCATGGCCACATCCAGTCCTTGTTAGGCTGTGGGTGTGTTGCTGGCCTTTTTAGTAACATTATCCTTGACAAAGGAAATGAAACCCCGCTGAGTTTCTTGATTTCTCGGACCTAGACGTGTTTGTGAACAGTCTGTATTTTAAGTTTTTAAGATGGTTATAATGAAAAATCAGTAAATCTAAATATGGATATATCGATATGGTAATGTATTCCATATAATTATAATTCAAAAATACATGTAAAGAAATTAGTACTTCTTAATCTGAACTTAGGTCTCCAATGGCGGTATTACTTATTCTTTTACTTATTATCACTTATAAAAATATTAAATTTAATACTAAATCTAATTTATTTAGTTGTGTCATGTGTGAATCTAAAGGTGTTATTTTTAGACGTTTATTATTATTTATTTTAAGGTAAGGTTGTTTGAGCTTGTTGTACCTACTCAATAAATAAAGATTAATTTCTTTTAAAAAAAATTCAAGTATATTTATTCGCACCCAGAACGTACGAAAATATGCTTCATCAACATGTCTATGTATTATCAAAATTTAATTTTAAAAATAAATAGTAAAGCATACCGACTCAACTCCATTCAAGCCCGTACAATATTTTACTCTCATTACGGTGTCAATAGAAGATTAGGGATAAGGCAAGTTTTGAACAAAAAAACTTGAGAATTATTGTAATAAGTGAGTTTTTTTTCGCCCGCCTAGCTTTGGACACAATTACAGCCGCAAGACATGATACAATTATATATTAAATTTAAAGCGGTCAAGGGTGGGTTGGCATTTTAAGGGCTTTATTAATTAATTATTTATGAAAATTGGAGCAGGCCCCTTAGAAAGGATATGCGGTCTTTCACCCACACCAATCCCTGCTGGATTACAGATGCGTTGCCGGCCTTTTAGGAACAGGAACAACTTTTTTTACGGTCCAAACTACAAAGTCGTATTGGTTTGAAAATACCTTTGCAGGCAGCTTATTCAAAAATTCCGTAAAAATAATCAACTCATAATAGTTTTTTCTTATAAAAAAGATGGCGTACGAGCAGGAGGCTCAGAATAAGCATACTAGATACAGTACAAGTACTGTTTCGTGCTAGTATTCTATCAACCCGTGGTAACATGAACCGGTCAAATTAGTGCGTCATTACACTCAACATACGGATAGTCGCGACACCGCCCGGCCACTATCAAGACATATCAAATAAATTATAATACTAGATCGAACCCAATACCTCTCGCTTCGTGGTATGCTCATAAAACCACTTAGCTACAGCTCTCAGAAAATGATGTAATCTTAGATATTTTATACTCCTGTATAATATAATTGAACCCTAAAAATGTCGAAATCTCGAATGCAATTACAATACTCTTATAATAATATGTAGCATTTGACTGACAGTTTTCCGTTCGGTCGGTCGGCGCCGATTTGGGAAAAAACATGCATTGGATTGGCCAATCATTATTGGTGGATTTTACGTGGCATATGTTCGGAGGGTATTATAATCTCGATGCGGCTCGGTTTTATTTCATTTTTCGTGAATATTTTACAGTACCGAGTCTGAAAAATCGAGGGAATTAATATAATATAGATGACAACGTATTTAGATATCTTGTATAGAAATTAGATTTATTTACTACGTTTTTGAGTGGAAGGGGTATTTCCAAACAAATACGAATTTTGACCTTCAAAAACAAGAGCGTACATATCTCTTAAAAACTGGCAACCCACCCACTGCCCAGTAATGGCTGGGGGTGTCCTGTCTCCATAGGCGGGCCGTTCGTCCTAAGCGAGTTAAGTTTTCATAAAAAAAATTATTACAGTTTTGAGTGAGTGTTATTAATACACTTTTATTGTCACTTTCTTTATTTACAGAATAAAATTAAAGTTTAGTTTCACATTCTGAACTTTTTTTAAAGAATTGCGTTAATAAGTACCGGAATAAAGCCAGAATGGATGTTCCAATTTGACCAATTTTGCTATTTGAACAAGTTTACGAAAAGTTACTATGGTGATAAACATACAACAGTCAAGCCAAATTTTAATTTTTTTTCACCATTTTCTAATACTGACATAATATATGAAAATATAATTTTGATGTCATTAATGTCTTTTTCTGTTTAAATGTTTATAAGTCTATGATTTAACACAAATATTTTATTTAAGTGATTCAAAATATAGTTATATTTATGCTGGCTTCATAGGAATCAATATTTTTACAATAAAAGCTAATGAAGCTTTAAAAGCTCAGTTTCTCTTGTTGGTTCTATGATGTTCTACTAGATGGCGCTAGCTCATTTGTATTTTAAAGTTTTGAAGTTCTACTCACATTCGTAATAAAATTTGTTATTATTTTTTTTATTCTACAATGGACAACGGAGAAGGTGAGTTCCTATATAGTAAGATAACGCCACTGCCCATGAACAACGTGCTGCAATTCAATGTGCTACCGAATTTTTGCGTCGCTTAAGCAGCACTTTTGAGGGCCTCCGATATCCTCACTCGCTCAACGAATCAGAGTAGAAGTACCGTTTCACGTTGAGTATTCTGTCGAGCCCGTGGTATCACTTCGTACGAGCCGGTCTAATTAGTGCGTCAGCAGATGCTCAAGCATGGCTCTCCCATTGGAACAACAGTATGAAGACACTCGCCCGGCCACTGTCAAGCCTTTCCAGAAACCGAATAATTTATAAATTAAATTAAATTGTCCGGACCGGAATTAGAATCCTATACCTCACACTTCATGGTACACTTTTAAAACCATTAAGCTACGAGGCACTCAAAAGTTATTCATTTAAAATATCTCTTCTTAATAACTAACTGTCTTGATAACTAAAACAATTTTTATGAATTCATAAAAGGTCTTTGTTATTTTAACTACAATATTGTATTATAAAATAGTGAAAGGCAACCTCCTACTGGTAAGAGATGGTTTTGGACAGCAGCGCAACAATCCATGCTTCGGTTATATTGCCGGCCTTTTTCGTCGCTAAATTGGTCTAAATTAACCGTACCTACTGCGGTAATCATCCTCACTCAGCGAAACACATTAAGTATATTTCTCACTGGTATTCAGTAGGCCGGTGGTATTTTAAAAAATTAACATGTTCAATTAGAAATTCTATTCAAATATGTTCGAACCCGTTACCTATGCCGTCACGTCACCGTAAAAGTAATAGAGGCATAGCTTCAGTAAATAAGTATAAATGTGTTAAGGAAAAATCCTTGACACATAAAGGAATCATAAAATAGAAACAAGGGCCGAAATAAATTAATTTACGTAATTAGTGCTAATGCTGTTTTAAATAAATATTATTTCATAATAACTTAGTAGAATAAACTATTGTCGCATTCAAACAATAAAAAGAAAATTATAACATTTTTATGGACGCTTGTCCCCGAATTTTACTGGTGTTTTCGTGGTATAATTCATGGTGTATTGCGATTTATTTATGGTATATCGGACAACGCAGAAGGAGGGTCTCCTATATGGTATTAGAGCACCGCCGCCCATTACCAACCGCGCCACAGTCCGCGCATTGGTTTGGTTGCCGGCCTTATACGCCACTTAAGTGACATTTGTGAGGGCCTCCAAAATCCTCATTTGCTCAGCGTAACTCTATAGAAGTACCGTTTAAAATATAACAACCATTCACACTGAGTATTCTGTGAGCCTGTGGTGTCACTTCGAACGAGCCGGCCCAACTAGTGCGTTAGTATTTGCTTCAACATGTCTCTCCACGGGTGCGACAGTATTAAGACACTCGCCCGGCCACTTTCAAGCCCTTTCACAGACCGAATAAATTATAAATAAAATTATAATCCACATATCTCTTAATTCTTGGTAGATTTATAAAATCTTTTAGCGACGAGGCTCTCATAAGGCGAATCTCATAAGAATTTTGAAATTATCATTCAGTAATACAGGTGTCCCAAAAGTAAGGATAAACTGGTAGCGTAAGAGAAGCCTAGTTATATTAATTCTGGAAATAATAAAAAAAAATTGCTATGTCACCTAATTAAGCGATAGTAGACATTTTTCCAAAAAGTTAAAAACCGACACCCTTGCATAATTTTTACGATTTTTTACAACTTTGCAGTGATTTTTATAATCCCTACCCAATCTTAAATATCGGTGCTATTTATCGCAATAACAAATCAACGTAATACAAATTGTTTATTTTGTGTTGGTTTTTCTGGTGGATACGATTTACGCGTCAGCATATGCTTCAGCATGGCTCTTCCACGGAAAATATATTATATTTATTATTTAACCTCTATCTCCTATCCCTTATGAAATGAAAACGAAAAGTAGATTATTAATGCGTGAGGTTTGGTAATACAGTTGTGATTTACGTAGGGGATGCTTTGGGGAGGGTATAAATCAAAATGATATGGCGGACTAGCTAGCGACCCCGTCTTCTCTTCTCTATTGGCCTTTTGTTGCTGAACAGGTAGGTAGGTACCTACTTATTAATAATACAGACCTATCAGAATCAGTTTGCTTAGGTTTAAATTTTTTTATGAAAACGGTTGTGGTGGTCCTTCGCCCATGGACACCCTTGTTGGATTGCGGGTACGTTTCCGGCTTTTAAGAGATAGATACCTTCTTTTTCTGATTGTCTCCAATTCATATACTGGGAATATTCTTTTTTAGCATTAGGAGATAAAGTGTGATGGCTCATATTGGATAGCAGACCCAGGTCATGGACAACTTGAACACCAACTGGGTTGAAAATATGTTGCTGGCATTTAAACATGGTAAGGTATATTTATTTTTAATCATCGAAGTTTTTATTTGTAACCAAACTGCTTCGTAAGGGCTTAACTGATTCTAATAACAGTTCTGTGTCAAATTGTACAGAATAGAAATTAAATATATAGGGATTTTTTTGACAATTTATTTATTTGCTTTCATATATACAAAATTAAATTTTTCCCTCTTTACGTTAACTTTTATATTACGATTAAAAAATAATATATTTTATTGGTCTACTAGTTACCTAATTTAGCAAATATGAAAATGATGTAAAATCAAAATGAATGGAAGACTAGGTGGAAATTACATAAGTATAGAAAACAATCAAGTTATAAAAAAATCTAATCTTACAAAATTCTTTAACTTTTTTAGGCCGGTTTAAAGTTTTTGGCTAGTATACCAATACTATTCATTGCAAAATATTAAAATTAGGATGAAAATGTAATAAAAATTTCAAAGTAATTTATAACAATATATAGGCTTGACCTAGGTGAGCCTCCTGCTCGTTTTTCCACCAGTGTTATAAAATAATTATATATAAGGTGGGTGACCCAAATAAAGCCTATGTCCTAATAAGGCCAATTTTTAAAATTTCCCGCTTCTCGATTTCAAATGGCCGCGAATTTTTGTAGAAGTGTGCGTGTTCATTAACTATATATTATATATTAACTATATTTGTAAATGTATGTACTATATTAATTGACAAATATTTATAGAGGAAAAGCCGTCATAAACACAACATTACCAATAGTTTTGTGTACCTAAGGATTAATATCTTTGCTTGACAAAAACTTGCCAAAAACCTTCATCCACTGTAGGTATATTCATTATAATAAGGGGGTTCTGGCGACGACCGCGCCGGCCGACGGCCGAGGGGAAAATGGGAAAACTCCACCGCAGCCATCTTGTGACGTCACCATGGGGGACGTATTTCACGCATTTCTAGATAATATCCACTATTTAAAATCATATAAGCTTCTTCATATTAAAGATAAATCTCTACAAAGAATTGTATGATCTCAGAGCGGTGAAGCTAAAAATAGATCAGCAATTAAATTCATGATAATGAAAAACTGTATTCACAAACTTCAAGCACTGTACAATAAGGCATAAACAATACCATATTTCGTTGCTTGTTATACGTCAGCGTTGGCATTTCAGAAGCCACTGAATAGTTAAAGAAATAACATAAAAAGTTCTTTAAAAAGAAATCGGTACGAGAAATAAGAATACACTGAATACATCCCAGTGCGGGTAGAGATTGACACTGGCCTCCGATTGGTTGGTTTTGCGCTAGAGGCGGAGGTTGTATTGACTCCGCCCTGCCAGTTGGGGTTCTTTGTGGCCAGCTGGGCACAAGGCTCTCGGCGTTCAACGGTCGCGCCGTGCGTACGATACGTCCGCGTACCGAACACGCGATGTTAACGTGAACTGTGTTGTGACTTTGTGTGCGGACTACGGTATCTTCCATCCATCTCCATCATCAATTCTTCCAAATGATATAGTATATCTCTCGTTGTTACGCCCGTTACGCGTCGGACGTCTGAGGCGTCAAATTGTTTTCAAACTTTGTGTCAGTGTTGGACACGGTGTATCCCAACGCGTTTCATGGCGAGTGCGATACTGTCGGCAAGATAGGCACAGAACCGAAGCTAGCTCTGTGCGGCTGGAGCGGGTCTGGCTATGATGGCGTGGACTCCGGCTCGCTCCGGCCGCCGCAAGCGCACGCCAGTCAGCTGGGTACAGTGTATGCCACCAAGCGGAGAAGACGCAATGGAAAAAGGTATGTGATAATCCAGCAACACATCCACGGCCTTGCAAGGGCTGCAGGTGTCTAAGGGACCGCTTATCCTAGATGAGCCTATTGTTCAGTTGCCGCCCGTTTTTTATAGTCTAATATGCAATTTAAGTAAAGTGTTTAGGTGTTTAGGTGTAAATGTGTATATACCATGTGGAAGCATTTCTATTTAAAGCAATTAAAGGTTTCAAAAGATTACATTTTTTAAATAGGTACTTTTATATCGCGTATACTGGAGTTAAACAGCTATATGAGGCTTAAAATAAAGAAAATTCTTCAATAACACTACAGTTTTGTAGCTTTATGTGTTAGCAGAATTATTTTTCATATCTCTCGTGAATAATTAATATACAGAATAAGATATCATTTTTTTATTAAACTTTCAAATCATTACTATAATTAATAAAATTATAGATTTTCTCAAAACCAAAATAATTTTCATAAAATTCTCATGAAATTAAGGTGATACAAGTGTGTCCGTAATCAATAAATAACCAAACTAAATAAAATAGAAGAAATCTAGTAAAATTAGTTAAAAATATATTTATCGAATTCATAACTTCCTATTAAATTTTGAAAATCGGTGAAAAACGATAAGGAGGTACGGTAATCATGTATATTTGTGTTTATGCCTTATTTTTGTCACATTTTCTGTTTTTAATATTTATAGTAACCATTCATGTTACTATAAAAAGGCATAATACTTTCTTGAGTTTTATTATTTTTCAAATGTTAGTAAATATCGATATTAAAAACATTAATTATTGTTATACAGTTGTAAGATGAAATATTCATATTAACACTTAAATGAGTTTAGAAATTTTTTGAATAATCTATATTTTTTGAAAAAAATTGTACTTACCAACTAGTGGTAGTGGTTTCGGGGATGATAATGTCATCACGTGTTTAAACATACCTTTTACCATAAAACCGTCTTTCTTTAATATACAAACCAATTTAATACCTTATATGGTCTGAGTCTGCCAAACGTGGTGATTAAGGCATGATAAAAACAGGTGGGCGTCTTTGGAGGAGGCCTATGTCCAGCAGTGGACTTGAATAGGCTGATGATGATGATGATGATGGTTTGAGTAGTGTTGCCCAAATGCAAGACATAGCTTAGTCTTGGTCTTGCGCCAATACTACTGGTCAATACCAGTGTCCAGTCAATACCATGGTCAAAGACCAATGTCTTGCAAGTTTTGAATTTACCTATTAGACTATTGATATTTGTTAAGGTTAACTTCAGGTCTTAGAAAAACCTCTCAGAATAGGAACATTTTGAGCTTCAATTAGCATAGCCATAGAAGACCAACCAGATTTATAAAATATGTCGAAAGATTTAGTAAGAAATTCCAAAAATCACTGCCAAAAAAATAGCTGCAAAACGCGCGAGTCTTACAGGCTTGGCCTTGTTCTTGCTCAAGTCTTACACGTTCAGTCTTGGTCTTGCTAAAATTAGGCGCTTGCATTTGGACAACACTAGGTCTGAGTAGTTTAATGATTTTAAAACATACTTTTTACCATAAAGTTTCTTTCTTTAATACAAACCTATTTGATATCACATTATATGGTCTGAGTAATTTAATGTTTTTAAACGTAGAAATCGTGAAACTCGGTAAAACCGTGGGCATGACGAAAGAGACATTCAAAAATTCGATGCGGCCTATGAAATCGATTTGATTAAATTTATGAGGTGAATAATAGGTGTTATATCGATAAATTTAAATAGATTGTTGCGCCGTGAACTTTTTTGTTTCAATTCACAATCGTATAACGGTTTTTGCGTAAAGTTTTCACATTGGTTTTTTTTAAGCTTTTGATTGGTTTTAATTAATTGCACATGTCTTAAACAGACAACATATTTTGCCTAGGACCTAATATAACACACAGGAAAGAAATATACATTAATTTTTCATAAATTCTTTTTAGAGGATTACAAAAAACTGCGCCATTTATCCTAAATTAGAATTGGACCAAACTAAACCTAATTATTTTAAAACAAATATTTTTAAATAAATATGAATCATACACCTACAGTAGACTCTCGTGATCACTTTACCCAAAGGATCAGCCGTTATACGAACAATCGTTATACAAAAGCCTATTTCTTTAAAATACCTACCTAAAATATTGAAATAAGACACTGTACCTACAATAATTTACTCCTATATTACAGCGTAATCAGTTATCATAAACTATAGTAAAAGAGTTACTGTAATGTAAAATATGATACACGTATCTACTGACAGTTAAATGAAATAAAAGTTCTTTAAGGTTGGTTGGTATCTTTCACATTCCAGAGCAATGTCCTTAAATCATCATTTAAGGCTTTCATTATAATCTACAGTGTCTTATATAATCGTAATCTTAAAAAAATAACTCTTATTAAGAAAGCTTATTACAACATTAAGCAATATATAGAAGACAGAGATGCATGGAAATTTCTACAAAAGCACCAACTGGTACCTTTTAAGCTAACAAACATAAATAAAGCAATTATTGTAAATTTGGTGATAAAAAAATGAAATCCTATGAGTTTCTTGTTGGTTCTTCTCGTAGTCTAATTGTAGGTCGGCTTGCAAAAGTACCCCTTAAAAAAGTACCCCTTAAAGAAGTACCCCTATCTGAATAAATTCTTGTTTGAATTTGAAGTGAGAATAAATTGACAGAGAGAGTTAATATATAATATTTTGGCAGACCAAAATTGATGTCAATATCAACATTATAAAGGAATTATCTTTGTAGAGAGGTTTTAAAGAGTCTACTATATTAAAAAAGGTTTACTAAGTAGGTCATCCTATAAAATATATGATACTTCTTTAATGATATATTTATAACCTGGACATTGATTTTAGTGCCTAATATTTGTAAACACACCATGACTAAGCCCTGCTGAGTTGAGACTCTTCTTATATTTGTTTTTATTCTATAACGGACAACGGAGCAGGTGGGTCTCTTATATGGTAAGAGAACACCGCCGTCCATGAACAACCGCGCCACAGTCCGCGCATTGGTTGTGTTGCCGGATTTTTACGCCGCTTATGCGGCTCTTTTAAAGGCCTCCTATATCCTCACTCAACTCTTCAAAACTGGGTAGTGATTCCAAGACTGAATTAGTTTTTTTTGCAGTGATTTTCGGAATGTCTCATTCAATTTTTAGACACTTATAAATCTCATTCGTCTTTACTATGGCTATGCTAATTCAAGCTCAAAATGTTCCTACTCTGATAGGTTTTTCTAAAATCTGAACTTTAATAAATAGCAATTGTGTAATATATAATTACAAGACTTGCAAGTCCAAGATCTAGACTAGGGCCGCAATACAAAGACCAATATCAGGTGTATTGGCGCAAGACCAAGTATGGATAAGTCTTGCATTTGGACAACACTAGATCTGGCCAAGTTCATCAAGTCGCGGGTAATTCATCATCATCGACCTATCAAGTCCACTGCTTGACATAGGCCTCCCCAAGGACGCCCACCTATTATGATCTTGAGCGATCCAGTAATTACCAGCATTTTAAAGAGATATACCTACCTAGGTACACTCAATATTTGAAAGACACTAAATCGTAAGGATTTTGAATACCTTTACAGGCAGCTTATTCAAAAGAATGCCTTAAAACATTGTGTCAACAAACATGTAGGTGATAACCAATTAACTTCTCCTTTAAAACGAATCAATCTGCTATAAATGAAATGTCTATAATATAAAAACTGAGCCTGTAATAAAATCGCAATGGCCTTACGTAACGAACCGAAGAGTATAATTTACGAATGATCACTGGTTAACTTACGTAAATAGTTATTTGAGTGACCGAGGGCCTTGGTAGGGCCATCCGCTGTCATAAAATCTTTGTCTGACACGTAATAAATTAGTTTTTATACATATAAATTGATTGCAATTCGCGTAACAGTGCAACTCTAACTTTTTGAGACAACTGGCTTAATGTGCTTTATATGCCTATCAGGAAATGAGAGGTTCGGGTTCAAATACCTTCGAAAAGAGGATGTTTCTATTATAATTATTTATTTATTTTTTTAGTGACGGGATTTTATAGTGACTCGATAGAGCTCGTGATTTATTTACAACAATTGTTGACGTCACACATAAACCCCGTTTCCAAAGCACTAGTGCAGAAGAAACGACAACAAACTGCAACGTCGTTTTTTTCAATGACGCAACTTTTAATATTAATACAATTTTAAAATAAATAGTTATTATTTTATGTGGATATATCTATCTATCTCTAAAAGGCCGGCAACGCAAACGTGGCGCAGAAGGGGCTTGGGACGTAGAACCGCTTATCCTAGGTGAATCTCCTGGTCGGTTACCTTCCTATGTTCATAAATAAAATAAAGAGAAGGTATATTAGATATTATATATATGCCTGCCCATGGGAGATCTATGCTGAAGCATATGCTGCCGCACTAATTGGGCCGGCTCGTCCAATATGATATCACAGGCTCACAGAAAATAAAACAGTGTAAAACGATAGTTATACCTACTTGAAACTGTAATTCTACTGTGTTTAGAAATGCCACTTAAGCGGCGTGAAAAGCCGGCAACACAATCTATGCGCGGACTGTGACACGGTTATCCATGGGTGGTGGTGTTCTCATGCCATATAGGAGACCCACCAGCTCCTATATCCGCTATAACATAAAAAATCATACATTCATTTCTTTTAAATTCTTTTATTTAATTGTAAAAAGAGCAACATTTTTGTATAGCGTAGTAAGTTGCAAGTAAGGTATTGAATAAGGTCAAGGATTAGGTGATAATTTCGCAGCAACTAGATGCAGCTACACCTGCACCAGCTGTAACTAATGATTTAATTATTATTTATTGCGAATTAGGCCGACACCCGACATGCTTTTATCTTCGCCGCGTATTAATCAAATGTGTTTTTAAAAAACCACTTCAAATTGGACTAAGAGGGCGTCTAAGTAATGCATAATGTACATACGTAATTTGGGGGTAGAGAGGTTTCGTAATATTTTGCGAGATGCGTTATGTCTATTACGAGGCGACATCGATTTTTTTAATAAAATAGAACAAAAAAATAACATAATACCAGGTCATTGAAATTATACCGTTAAAGCGGCGAATAAAGCCGGTAACACAACCAAGGGGCGGATTGTGGCGCGGTTGTCCATGGGCGGCAGTTATCTCTTACCATCGAAAACTTTGCTGACGCACTACTTGGGCCTGCTCGTCCAAAGTGATACAACGTGCTCACAAAATACTCAGCGTGGAATAGTACTGGTACTGTGTTTCGCATAGTGAGTGAGGACATCGGAGACCTATAGAAGTGCTGCTTAAGCGGCGTACAAAGCCAGTAACACAACCAATGCGTGGACTGTAGCTTGGTTGTGCATGGGCGGCGGTGTTCTCACCATATAGGAGACCCACCTGCTCCATTGTCCGCTATAGAATAAAAAAAGAAAAGTCTGTTCCGTTGCCCGCTATATTATAAAAAAAGCTCTAAGCAATAAAAAGCTTTAACGTTAAAATGTGTTAACATAAATAAAAACATTGTTATTAACAAAACCTACTATAATATTAGTCTTTTCATCTGCCAATTAACTCTATTCAATTGTCGGTCTGTCTATCAACATGTTTGCCACCTCAAAGTAATAATACTAATTGTACGAATATAGTACCAACAATGTTTATTAAGCCTATACAAAATCTTCCTATTCCTATATAAAAAACTATTTGAACAGTATATAATTAACTAAACAATTTTTAGCTTTTTAGTTCTCATTTATTACAATAATTTACAAATTTATATGTTTATGTTTACATTAAATTGTGGAGATGTTTCAATGAAATTATCTATTTCTACAATAAATTACTAAGTGAATTACAAAATAAAATATAATATTTGCATATGTATTTCAAAGTGCAAGTGCTAAAATCAAAACCAAAATCAAAAAAAAAATTTACTAACCATTTTCTTTGTTAATATTTGTATTGTCATATTTACTGTTGCCCAAATGCAAGACCAAGACCAAGAACGTCTAATTTTAGCAAGAACAAGACTAAACCTGCGAGAATCTTGCGGTTTGCAGCTATTTTTTTCGGCAGTGATTTTTGGAATTTCTCATTTAATCTTTAGACGTATTTTATAAATCTGGATGGTCTTTACTATGGCTATGCTTATTCAAGCTCAAAATGTTCCTATTCTGGTAAGTTTTTCTAAGATCTGAAGTAAACTTTAACTCTTTCTGCAAGATCAAGACCATTACCAGGTATATTGGGGCAAAACCAAGACTGGCCTAAGTCTAGCATTTGGGAAACACTAGTCATATTATTGAAATAAACACAATATTTATTACAATACACCTTTATCATCATCATCATCAGCCTATTCAAGTCCACCGCTGGACATAGGCCTCCCCAAAGACGCCCACCTACACACCTTTATATACATATACACTTGATAATTTTCGTGATCTATTAAAATAAAATAATTATTATATAATTTTATATTAAATATTGAGTTAAGGTAAAAAGAGTCATACAGTTTTCACTTAATTAAAACGATTGCTATCGCACCAGCTGCCACGAATGGCCAAGTACTCAAATCAAGCGAGAATTAAAATGTTTCAGCTGAAATTCGATAAATAATCCGTTTTGATTGGCTTTCTATGTTTAATTATAACAATTTTTATATATACCTTGGCTTGAATTAAACATTAAGTCTATTTTTTTCGTTTTACCAGTCAAATAATTCATATGGGACCATATTGCATCTTCCACATGAAATAAGGTATTTTTTTAATATGACTAATCAAATGAGTAGTTATTATTACATTATCATTAATTATTACATTGGATAATTAGTAAGCTGAAGTGGCAATGGGCAGGCCACATCGCACGTAGAGCAGATGGTCGATGGGGCCGAAAAGTGTTAGAATGGAAACCACGAACCGGCAAACGCAGCGTGAGACGTCCACCCATATGGTGGTCAGACGACCTTATAAAGGTCTCCAGAAGACGCTGGATGCAGGTCGCCTCCAACAGGTATTCATGCAAGCCCAAGGGGGAGACCTATGTCCAGCAGTGGACGTCTTACGGCTGAAATGATGATGATGACATTGGATAAGCGGTTTTTGGCCAATGGATACACTCAGCTTCTGCTGAGGACCGGATCATTGACGCATAGAGGCATAGGTTCGCTCTGTTTCTGAAGGTTTCTAACACTATTTCTGTAACAATGTTTTACTAAATTTTAATTTTACCACTAACTCCTTTTTTAATACCAATATTAGAGGTACCTTGTGTTATTTAGCAAAACAAAATTTAACGGTTTCAATTAGTTGTCTAAAAGCTGTCCCATTAAAGCTTTATAATACCCGAAAACTTACAAAAATGTGACTTTTTTATAAAAACGTAGGAAAAGACCAGAAGGCTCACCTAGCGGTGGCCCTCCGTCAATGAACACCCCCAGCATTTGCAGGGCTGCGGTTGCGTTGCCGGCCTTAAAATATCCAGTCATAGCGCATCTGTATAAAATCCAACTGTGTTTATACTTAATCACAGCGCAAAAGCCAAAGATAACTCTCTACGCGCCGAAGCCGACCGTGACGCGAACCCATAGTTGCGGTGAAAACTGCAGAAAATTAATTCATATATACAATCGATGTATCCCGTATGAATGCTATATACGGACGACTTTTTTACTTCCGTCTCATTGTGATGTGAACATCTAAATAATCATAGCGGACAACGGAGCAGGTCACTTTCTTAGATCAAGAGATCCCTGCCCATGAACAACCGCGCAATCAACGCATTGATTGTTCTTGGGCAATATGACTTTATAAACAATCCTCATTCAGTGAGCAAAACAGTAAAGATACCATTTCACTCTGGTATTTTGTAAACCCGTGGTATCATCCACAAAAACCTACTCAGTGGGTCAGCTGGGCTGTCCCACGGACAGTCATGATTATTATTTATTTATTTGATTCATGTGCATCCAAAACATATCAACATACAAAAAGATAGAGCTAAACAAAAAAGATAAATAAGAGAAATACAAATAAATGTACAGATTCAGACAGATCACATTTTACTACAACTACGCGTTTTTAAGGCATTTTGTTCTCCGCACCACCTCTTTCTGGAATCAGCTGGAAGCAGGGATATTTCCAAACCAATACGACGCGGGTACCTTCAAGAAAAAAGCGTACATATTCCTTAAAGGCCGGCAATGAACCCGCGGCTCTGCAAGGGCTAGGGATGTCCATGGGCGGACCACTTGCCCTAGGTCAAAATCCTACTTCTTTGCCACCATTTAAGTAAAAAAGATCATTACGTATTTCATGTAGATCCAATATAACATTATTGTCTCCATTGAAGCGTAGAATTTTATTATTACCTAAACATCATCTGTTTGGAAAATTAAAAGAAAGAGCCTCGTAGCTCAGTGGTTTAATAGGTCTACCATGAAGCCAGTGGTATCTGGGGCGAATCCCGGTCCATATAATTATAATTTATTTGGTCTCTGGAAGGGCTTGACAGTAGCCGGTCGAATGTCTTAATACTGTTACACCCATAGGAGAGCCATGCTGAAGCATATGCGGACGCTTTAAATGGACCGGCTCGTCCGAAATCATACCACTGCCTCACAGAATACTTTCTGATTGTTTTCTGTACCACTTGTGGCAAAAGGCACAAGGGGCACTGGAGCCGATGAACATCGGAGTTCTTCAAAGTAGAGCTCTGATTACAAGGGTGAGGTTTTGAAATTATGAACCTATTCATTGAAAAGGAAAAATTGAAGGCCTTTTGTTTGACATTTTGGAACAAGAAAATTGTCTCTAAACCTCTTTTTCGGTTTTTGTGATGCTTAAAAAGCATTCTTAGGGATTCTTAGTGTATATGAATGTCTTAGAAAGATGGTTTAACGGTAAACTATTACCGTTGTCCATGGACGCCGTAATCCGCGCTTTGGTTCTTTTTTCCGGTTTTTTTACATGCATTAGCCTGCCCCATTTGCTATATAATAGTAACAAAGGAAGATCTAAGTTGTAGAAATCGTAAATAATTTTTTTTCTACATTACTATATCCATTGTTTTACTGAGAATTTTAATATAAATAACGTAGTTCCTTATATTATATAATATATTATTAAAAAACTTAATATGAGTGCCACATACAAAGCCACATTTTAAACGTTCATTTACTCGAAATGTCTTAAATTATCTGTCGCCCTTTTGCTTATGTACATTTTTTATTGCTAAAATGAGACAAAATTACTACTTTTCCCTAAATTTGAACCTTAACCCGTCCAAAAACCATAAACCATCAATCCAAGGTATGCATAGACAAAATTACATCTCTATGACAATGACTGATCTCTTAAAAACAAAAACAAATTACACATACATTACAGAGGAACGTTGCAATCTTTTATCAATTTCTTCTCCGGCGAAATTGCTCTGTATTATTTTGAAAATAGGGAAGTATAGGCCACGGACATCAATCATACAGTACCCAATTGTTTTAATGAAATTATGAGATTTAAGGTCACCTTCACACGTACTATTTCATAAGTATTCTTATAAGCTTTTTGAGAAACTTTAGCTAAGCTTACTAAGAAGCGGGAGATATCGGTTTCGATCCCAGATCCAGATAAAAATTTATAATTTATTCGGTCTTTGGTAGTCCTTGAAAGTGGCCGGGTGAGTGTTTTAACACTGTCTTATCCGTGCAATTTCCATGCAGAAGTATATACTGAGGCAGTAATTGGACCGGCTCGGCTGAAGCGATACCATGGACTCACAGAATACCACCGTGAAATAGTACTTGAACTGTGTTTTACTGAGTGAGTGATATCTGAGGCCCTTGAAATTAAAAAGCCGGCTTTCGGTACAACCAAAGCCAGTATTGTATCGCAGTTGTCTATGGGTGACGTTATCTCATCATAAAGAACCGCCTACTTCATTAAACACAGGTGTGTAGCCGTCCTATAACGTTGAGAGTTTGAAGGTGCGAGGAGATTGACATTTAAATAGTTAAGTGGAAGTGAAAGGTGATATTTGATTAAAATTGTAATATAATAGCCTCTCCCACGACGTAATAGCACGGTTTTTGTTCAAATCCGATGTTTAGTCGCGATTGTAGACTGCTTATATCCGGTTATTAGCTTTTCTAGTTTGGTACATCGTTTACGGGATGTGTGTGAAACCTTTTTATACTGACTAAGGGTACTTTTCAAATTCAAATAATATTTATTAATCGTAGGGTTTTATACATATCATATATCGTCAAAAATTTACATACGCTAAATTAATGCCGCTTCTCAAGGCGGATTGCAGAAGCGGCTACAAACTACACATCGCATTTTCACATTATGACGTCAATTCATACTACCTACATAGAACTAAATATATGGTAGTGTGTTTAATATAACTAAAAATACTTGAGCTTACATAGAAAAATGTATTTTCTAATTTAATTAATATTCTCTTGAATATTTTTTTTAAATAATTAAACAAAAAATATAATTATGTTAATGATTATAAAGTAAATGTCGTTGTTAAAAATATTATGTGAAAAGTGTACTAAACAAAATAATAATACAGAATTAGGAGGCTTTCGGGCCAAGCAGAAAGATATCTTTGTCAATAAGAAAATTTGCTGTAGTACTCTTATAAGATTTAAAAAAAGTGTAGCTATGCGTTCAGCTATACAAAACACATTTCAAGGAAATTTTATATTACAACAAATTATCAAGCTGATAAATGATACTTCTATTGAATTTCATCCGTGGCAGAGCCATGCTGAAGCATATGCTGACGCACTTACACAGAATACTCAGTGTGAAACGGTACTTGTACTGTGTTTCTCAGAGTGAGTGAGTATATCGGAGGCCCTTAAAAGTGCCGTATAAGTGACGTAAAAAGCCGGCAACACAACCAATGCGCAGATTATGGCGCGGTTGTTCATGGGCGGCGATGTTCTCTTACCATATAGGAGACCCATCTGCTCCGTTTTCCGCTATAGGTACCATAAGAAAGTAGAATCCGAGAATCCTTTACAATGCCACAAACACAAACTTCATCTCTTTATAAATTATTATAATCTTATAAGTTTATGATTACACTATTACATATTAAAAATTTAAATATTATTGTGGGTATTTCCAAACCAATACAACCTTCAAGAAAAGAGCGTAAATTTTGCTTAAAGGCCAGCAACGCAACGGCGGCTCTGCAAGGGCTGGAGGTGCACATGGGCGGAGCACCATTTGCCCTAGGTGAGCCTCCTGTTCGTGTGCCACCGATGGTATAAAAAAAATGGAAATTAACTAGTTATTTCTAATCCTAGAATCTTCAAGCCCGCATAAATCATAGAGAATGAATAATAATTATGTAGACACAAACAAACATTAATGAAGCAAAAAGGTTGTATATAAATGAACGCAATACACAAATCGTTGGAGCGTCAAGCTTCCATCCATTACCGAGTTAATTGCGGGCGAAGTAGGGAGATAACGTATGTATGGGGCTCGGAGCGTGGAAAAATTTCAAAAAAATACAATTTTTACGTTAAAACGTTACTTTTTTAAGGCTTTTTGTACCGTGCATCACCACAATATGGAATCAGCTGCCTTAGATGTTTTCAAATCAATACGACTTGCGACCTTCTTTTTTTTGGAATGGCTATCTGCTGCCGGCCATACTTCCTTTATAACTTAACATGATTTTTGGGACCAGCCGAGAGCTCGCCGTAAATTAATTTTAGACGCGATAAGCGCAAGGGCGTCTCCTGCGAGACACGAACCTCGGCTTTGCGGGGTCGAGGGCGGCCTGGGCGGCCGGTCGGAACCTCACCGGAGCGAGTTTGGTGACAGAACTAGGTCCTCGCTTCCGTTTCCGATGCTAGTCCTTGCAAATCTTGAAATTACCTATAAGACCATTGGTATTTATTAAAGTTTATTTCAGATCTTAGAAAAACCTATCAGAATAGGCAAATTTTGAGGTCGAATTAGCATAGCCATAGTAAAGACTAACCAGATTAATAAAATATGTTTAAAAATGTAATTAGAATTTCCAAAAATTACTACCAAACAAAATAGCTACAAGACGCGCAAGTCTTGCAGGCTTAGTCCTGTTCTTGTTCAAGGCTTACACGGTCAGTCTTGGTCTTGCTAAAATTGGAGGGGTCTTGGTCTTGGTTTTACATTTGGGCAACACTACCTAAATATAATAGCTGGCAACGAACCAATGGCCTAACAGGATCTGGGGATGTCCAAGCGAGGAGAACCGCTTATCCTAGGTAAGCATGCTGCTCCTTTGCCTACATTTCCCTAAAAAAAATATTTAGTAGAAGTTATGGTTTTTTTGCATCAACAAACGCGTTAACTAAAAATAAATGTCAAGAAATTTATCGATACTTGTCACTCAGTCACGCAAAAATTAAAAACTAATATTAATTTAACTTCACAATAATATATCTTATCTTAGATCTTTATTGGAATAACAAATAGACTATAATTTATATTGATATTATGGAAATTGTGCAAAATATTAAGTTTTTTAAAATTATTTCCTATAACTGTCTTTTGAAGGTGTTATTTGTAAAATTTGTCTCAATTAAGTCAAAAACACACCAGACGTGTACATAATTAAAGATAATTTTTCACTATAACTTTTCACCCGTGAGAGTGCCATGCTGAAGCATATGCTAACGCTCTAATTGGGACGTGTGATCCAAAGTAACCACGGACTCACAGATTATTCAGCGAGATAGAGAAGTTGTACTTGAAACGGTACCTAAACTGTTTCGCTGAGTGAGTGAGGATATCGAAGGCCCTTAAAATGCTGCTTAAGTGAAGGAAAAAGCCGGCAACTCAACCAATGCGCGGACTATGGCGCGGTTATCCATGAGCGATGGTACTCACTTACCATATAGGAGACCCACCTGCTTTGTTGTCCGTTATGCTATAAAAAATTCTCTCCGTTCTTTGCATGCTTGAATGTGGCCGGGAGATCTTAGGACTATCTACCGTAGGAGAGCTGAAGCATGTACTAACTCAGTGGCCCTATTCGTGCGGATACCACAGGCCCACATAAAACCAGCGTAAAATACGTGTGCTAGACCACTTCAGCGACGTAAAAAGTCGGCATCACAACTAATCTAATTGTGATGCGGTAGCTAATAGGCCGTGAAGATCTCTTAAAAAACAGACCTCCGTTGTGAAAATAGAAAAAACTTGTAATTTTCCGTGGCAAGAATAACAAGGTACCTTTAACCGGTAATAAAGTGTGTTAATCAAAGAAAAAGGACTCAATAAGTAACAATGTCACTTAGAGATAAATAAAAATTGTCGGCCATTTCAAAGGGCAGAATTTAACGGTCGAAATAAGTTCACGCCATATTATAACCTAGTTGCTTGTAATAAAGGCTTTATTCCAGTTTAGCAATTACACTTGGCATTTGCTGACATCTGCCGGTTTGGAAATTTAGCGGGGTGGTCCAACATTAGTAAGTGATAAGTAATTAAATTGAAATTTTTTTATAAAATTGACTGGTTTTTTTTGTGTCTATTTTCAAAATTGGCAAAGAGGTTGTAAAATAATGTTATTTCGGCTAGTCTAAGTAGATAATATCATTGAAGTTATAGCTGAAGTCATTTGGATACAAATTCTGTAATATCTCTGTCTTATGTATATGTTTTATTATTCTTCAAGCAAGTATTCGAGAGCCTCGTAGATTAATGGTTTTAAAAGTGTACCATGAAGCGAGTGGTATCGGGTTCGAATCCCGGTCCGGACAATAATTTAATATATAATTTATTCGGTCTCTGGAAGGGCTTGACAGTGGCCGGGCGAGTGTCTTAAAACTGTCTCACCCGTGGGAGAGCTATGCTTAAGCATATGCTGACGCACTACTTGGATCGGCTCGTGCGAAGCGCGCGGGCTCACATAATAATCTGCGTGTAACGGTATTTGTACTGCATTTCGCAGAGTGCGTGAAGATATCAGAGGCCCTTATAAATGCCGCTAAACTTGCGTAACAAGCTGAAAACACAATCAATGCGTGGACTGTGACGCGTTTGTCCATGGGCGGCGGTGTTCTGTTACCATATAGAAGACCCACCTGCTCCATTAAAAAAATATACGTATCGATTCATTGAGTTAAAATTTATTAACTTCGGAGGTACCTACGTTCCTTAATTGATATTCTATTAGTATTTATGACATATTAATTATATATAAATATAATATTTTTATTTATAAAATATTATATTTATAAGTTATTTGGTGGCGTCAGTGGGCGAATTACCGCTTAGTTATCCTAGGTGACAATTGTTTGCCTCACCATCTTCATCATATACATAGTTTTATACGTTACTATGTAAAAAACTACAAAAAAAATCTAATTTTTTGTTAAAAGTTCTTAGTAATGAGAAATTTGGGAAAATATTTAATAATTTTTAAACATATTTGTTAAATTATATCATTTCAAATTCAATATTAATCATGGCAGGATGTAGGATCAGCTAGTTTAAAAAAAATCTAATATAATTGTAGGAAAAAAGGAAAATTAGGTTAATATTACCTCTTAAATATTAATAATTGATTTTAAATTAGCAAATTATATCCGAATGTATTTTTTTAAGAGCAACGATTATAATTTCAACGGATACAGTCATTAATTTATATTTTTTTATTATTAAACAGACAACAGGACTGGCGTATTCGCAATTTGGTAAGTAAGATTAGTGGAATAGTATAATATATTATAATAATAATATAAAATGATTGTAAACTGTATAATATAACGGTAAATTCGTGCAAAAATCAGTATGGTTCCCCATGGGTATAAGTGAATTGAAAATGCCTAAGATCAACCTGTAATTTACTACAGCGGTACCAGGTTTCCAAGATTTAAAAAATCAACCATTTATTCACATTTAGAGAAAAGAGCCTTTTTACCTTTTTAGGAAATGTTATTCACAAGAGTAGTAAAAATAATTTACAAAAGATATTAGAAAGCTTTTTTTATGTTTTAGCGGAGACAACGGAGCAGGTGGGACTCCTATAAGGTAAAAGAACACCGACGCCCATCACCAACCGCGCCACAGTCAGTCCTCGCATTGGTTGTGTTGTCGGCCTTTTGGGCCGCTTAAGCAGCATTTTTAAATACCTCCGATATTCTCACTCACTTAGCGAAACACAGTAGAAGTACCGTTTCTAGTATAATAATTACACGCTGATTTCTGTGATTTTCGATTTTCCCGTGTTGTCACTTCGGACGAGCCGGCCGAAGCAGTGCGTTATCATGGCTCTCCCACGAGTCTGTGTGTCTTACACAAATATACAACACATACAATTGGACAATAAACTCCTCTGATTCAGCAATCGGTTGAAGAGAGTGGTATTATTCGTACCATTCACACTAGGCCAGTTATGATCGAAAATAAAAGAAACCGTATATATAATTGTGTCTTATTATGGCGCATCAAACAAATGTTTTGGAATTCCTTCCACGAAATGTAAAGTAACGTCAGCAGATGTGTTTAAATATATTTTTTTTTATAACGGAGTAGTCGGTTTATCTATATGGTGAGAGAATACCGCCACCCATGGCCAACCATGCCACAGTCCGCGCAAATGTGTTGCATTTTACGCCGCTTAGTCAACATTTTCAAGAGGCTGCGATAACCTGACTCACTCAGTGAAAAAGTACAAGTACTGTTTCACGCTGAGTATTATATTATGAGCCCTTATTAGTATTATGAGCCCGTGGTATCGCTACGTACGAGCCGGCCTGGTTTGTGCGTTAGCATGGCTCTGATGGATGCGACAGCGTTAAGTCACTTGCCCGGCTACTGTCAAACCAAAAACCCAATAAATTAAATTATACATGTTCGAAACGGGATTTGAACCAAGCTTCTCGCTTCGTGGTTGACTTATAAAATCACTGAGCTACGAGGCTCTCAAATATTTATTTATATATTATGAATTTTAAAGAGTTTTAAAAATGCATACAGGATGAAACAGATTTGATCTTTTTAACAGCATAGATATGTGTATTATTTTAGTTTTAAGAAGAAAACCACTTAGCTACGAGTAGTGTTGCCCAAATTCAAGAACTTAGCCAGTGTTGGTCTTGCGAAAATACACCCGGTATCGGTCTTGGTATTGCGCTCAGAGTTTTGGACTTGGTCCAGCAAGAGTCTTGCAAGCCTTGCAATTACCCATTAGACTATTGCTATTTATTTAAGTTCAGATTTTAGAAAAACCTATCAGAATAGGAACATTTTGAGCTTGAATTAGCATAGCCATAGTAAAGACCAACCAGATTAATGAATGTCTAAAGATTTAATAAGAAATTCCAAAAATCACCAAAAAAAAAGCTGCAAGACACACGAGTTGAAGGATTAGTCTTCTTCTTGCTCAAGTCTTACACGATTAGTCTCGGTCTTGCAGATGCAAGACCAAGACTGAATTTGAGCAACACTAGTTAAGTGCCTAGCAAGATCTCTGCGAACGGTACTTTACTCCCGCAGGCCGTATTTAAACGACTTATCATTAGGAAATTACTATCATTGCACTCTTACATACAACACCGAAACTAGCGCATCTTTGTAAATCACATTCTATATTGCTACTTTATCACGCGAAATTTAAAAATAAGAATAATAAAAATAAGAATGAAACAATAATAATATTGCAAACGTTTTTTATATTATTATTTTCAGAGCTTCGTAGCTAACACGACATACAACGCCAGAGGTATCGGGTTTGAATCCCGATCTGAACTAGTTTAATTTATAATTTATTCGGTCTTTGGAAAGGCTTGACAGTGGCACGGCGAGAGTCTTATCACTGTTGCATACGTGGGAGAGCCATGTTGATTGTTGACGCAATAGTTGGGCCGGCTAAAGTGATACCACGGCTCACAGAATACTCAGCCTGAACCGGTACTTGTACGTACTGTGTCTGTTACGTTAAGTGAAATTATGCCGCTTAAACGGCGTAAAAAGCTGTTAACACAACCAAAGCTCGAATTGTGGCGAAATGTGCGTATGAGCTGCGGTGTTCTTTTACAATCTAAGAGACCCACCTACACCTTTGTCCACAATACCATAAAAAATATTAATATGGCTATTAAAGATATGTGTTAATCGTTAAGAGGATAAAATTTAAGGAATAAATGTATATAGATATTATTGTGGCCTCGAAAGACTCGTCCTATCTAGTACGCAACCTACCGGGTTCAATTATGAATCCTCAGCAATCCATGGGCGCACTTAATCCGAAAAATAGATATACTAAAACATGAGCCTTCATTTTTGTGTTCGGGTAGAAAGTATATCCTTCTCCTGGTTCTTAGATATCTCATCACCATTTTTGACCTAAATCAGTCCAGCCGTTCTTGAGTTAGAAATAGTGTAACTTTCTTTTGTACATATATGCATATATCGGTTTAAAGTGACACCATAATATTTTTTACAAACATTTTGTGTTGCTTTTAATATTTAGTGTTATTTTATAAATTTTAAATTAAATTATAAAAGTCTAATTTGATTTTCAAGATTATTTCAATGGATATCGAACCAGGATATTCTTTATAGTCGAGTGTATAAATAAAGAAGAGGCGTAATTTCAACAGGTCATTCATCTTATGAAAAAATCTAACAATCCTGATTGGTTAAATTACAGGTTTCTTAGAAGCGGTCACTTTGATTAATAAAGCATCCTTCACAATGATTTGAGAGATGCATCGTTACACAGAAAAAACTGTCGTCCGTATGTTTGAGCTGTTTTTTTTATTATATAGCGGACAATCGATGGGCGGGTCTCCTCTTTAGTAAGAGATCATGGACCGCCCATGGGCAATCGCGCACAATCCTCGCTTTGTATTACTGGAGTTTTATGGTATAATTTCAAGAACTTTAGATATCCTCACTCAAAATACAATACAAGTACTTCTTCTACCTAGTATTCTTTGAGAATGTGGTATCATTAGGGACGAGCCAACCCAGTTAGGGCGTTAGCGTGGTTGCCCCACGGGTAAGAAAGTGTTAAAACTCTTGTCACTGTCACTGTTAAACCCTGACAAATACCGAATAAATTATAAATTTTTATTAGGGCCGGGACCGAATCCCATACCTTTCGCTTCGTGGTAGACTTAAAAGTCCACAGTGGAAAATCTAATATACACAGTTTATAATTGATTTATATGAACCTAGATTAAATAATTCTTTATTTACTTTAGTTGCTTTCATAGGGATAGACTTTTTTAAGGAAATTAAGGTGAACCTTATGTGGATATAAATATTACTATAGGTTAAAGACTCACCGTATGCCTTAAAAACCCCTTTCGTCTCGCAAAAAGGTCAGACAGAAGTTGACGTTAAGATGGTGAATGTTTAATGATACGGAAAATGATTTGGTTTAGTAATTTAATACAGCACAGTGGCAAACGAAAGGCGACATGGGAAAATGAACCTTAACTCAGTGGTTTACAGTTTAAAATTTATTATCCAGTTTGGAAAGATGATATTTTTAAAACACTGAATCTAAATTAAATTATGATAAGGTTTATATTTGTGTGGCATGTGGATGACACCTGATCAGTGGTAAGCCACTGTTTAGTGTCGGCTTACGAGTCGGTACGAGTTTCGATGTCCAAAATTCGATTCCTGTCTAGTTGAGCATGTTCGGGGAAACTTGTTTTTTAAAATTGTATGGATAGGTCGCGGTTTGTGGGCGAAATGGTTTTTTTATAAAAAAAGTATCTCTTTTGTACAAATTCAGTAGCTAGTTCCAGTTATATCATTTAAATAGCGTATAAAGGCGGCTACACATCTACAACGTGGATTGTATAAATTGTCCATAAACGGTGGTTATTTTATTACCATCACGGAGACTATATTATCCGTTAAATAATTGTTATCTTACGGTATAGCGGATAACGAAGCAAGTGCGTCTTCTATATGGCTAGAGAATACCACTGCCCATGGACAACCGCGCCACAGTCCGCGCTTTGGTTGTGTTGCCGGCTTTTTATTCCTCTTAATAATTTCAAGGGCCTCCAATATCCTCGTTCAGGAAAACACAACAAGTACCATTTCACGCTGAATATTTAATGAGCCCGTGGTATCACTTCGGACATTCCGGCCCAATTCATCATCATCATCATCTTTTCAGCCGTAGGACATCCACTGCTGGATATAAGCCTCCCCTTGGAACTTCAATTACTGCTTTCAATAACTGCATCAGATTGTTTTTAAAAACAGAGGCATACGAGCAGGAGGTTCATCTTGAGCAAGCGGTCCTTCGGCCATGGACACCCCTAGCCCTTGTAGTGTCGCGAGTGCGTTGTCGGCCTTCAATAAATATGTAGACTCTTTTATCAAAGGTCCCCAAATCGTATTGGTTTGGAAATACCCCGCTGGCAGCTGATATTCTTCAGCCTGGCTCTCCCACAGTAAAATATGTAGGTATATATTTTCTTTCATTTCTTTTTATATCTTCTTCAAGTAATAATAACGAGATAATGGGTGAATTACAGGCAAATAAAGACTTTGGCTTATAATTTCGAAACTATAGGATACTATGCGAATACACAAGTGTATCCGATAGTCCCCCACTGCGCGAGCGCAAACCAAACATATAATTGAGACATTTATCAACACACTGACAGCCATAATGATGTAGCTAAAATACTAAAGTTATCATAATATAATAACGGTACTTGCATTTTATTAAACTTAAGCAAATATGAACTTGTGATATTGAACTTTAACAGTGGTAGAGCCATGCTGAAGCATATCCTAACGCACTAAGTGGCTCGTCCGAGATGATACCACGAGAACAGAATACAAAGCGTGAAACATTAGTTAAACTTGAAACAGTATTTCGCTAAGTGAGTGAGGATATCGCAGGCCCTTCAAAATACCGCTTTTGTGGCGTAAAAAGCCGGCAACACAATCTATGCGCGGAAAGTGGTGCAGTTGTCCATGAGCGGCGGTGTTATCTTACCATATAGGAGACCTACCTGCTCCATTGTTTGCTATATCATAAAATAAAATATGAATTTTAATGAAATAAGGCTGAAAATGTGAAATTATACCATTTAAGCGACGTAAATCCAGACAAAACAATCAAAGCGCGGATTGTGTTGCGGTTGTCCATGGGCGTCGGTAATTTCTGACTATAGAGGAGACCCATCTGCTTACAACTATACTATAATTTTTTTTATTAACAAGTAAAAAATTAGTGGAAGTGAAGTGACCAGATATTAAATACTTTCAAATTCTTTTATTTTAAATTGTTGTTTTAAGTTATTGTAAATATGCCGACGATTGTTGCTACCAGCGTTGTCCATAGGCGGTGGCCCACTTAGCTATTATACAGCCTTTGAAGTTTTTCAAAAAGGTGTATAGAAAATTATGTATAATATGAAATTTTTTAGTTTAAAATATATTAAAATTATTCTAAAGAGGATAGGTCAAAAGATCAACGACTCCAAAAAGAAAGCTAGATTCCTAAAACCAGTGATTTTAAAACATTCATCTGCAGGCTGTATCAAGCCAAAAATTACAACGTGAAACTAACAATGAGTTATGCAAATTTCCTACGCAGCCTTAATATTAGCCCTTTCGGTGTTTGGAGGTCAGATTTTTGGACGAGCTTTCAAGACTTTAACCTATGTTAATTCTAAATAAAGGAACTTTTATAAATAATAAGAATTGGATATCCTTAGATCATATCCTTACAGAATACCAGCGAAAAACTGTCCTGTGTTTCGCTGAGTAAGGATACCGTAGGCTCGTTAATAGACCCACTTTTGCGATGTAAAAAGCCGGAAACACAACTAACGCGATTTGTGATAGGGTGGTGATGGTACTTTTAAGGAGAAGTTACCAGCTTAATTTTTAGCTATACAAAAAAATAAAAGAATATAAGTGCATTTAAATATAGCAACTATCACTATTTTTTATACAGAATGCTCAACTGAGATAACACCGCTAATGATGGCATTAGCGGTGTTATCTCCATTTTGGCCGCGGGCATACTCCTCCCACACATTTTAAGTATATTTCTAGGTTTTCTGTACTCAAAACGGCCCATCACCCCATTCGGAGGCAAGTAATCTCGTTGCACCGCCGAATAAGACCCGTCATAATTACATCTCGACCTTCCGCGTCACAGCACGCCACTCCATGATTAAAAATCAGCAGCTATCACGCCATCCATTGACAGATAGCGTACGTCAGTTTGCGTGCCACAAGCACGTGGTCTAGCCATTATATGTGGTGTTCACGCAAGCACGCGATAGTAACACGCGTAACCACAAGCTCAGTGCGTAGCCGAGCTTCGGAGAGGCACGGAAGGCTGTTTGCATGGTCACGCCGATGTGACGTTAGGTGCTCAGATTCCTCGGCCTTGTGTTCGTAGTTCTAATGCCCGCCCATGACCGCCACGTTGCTGCACGAGGTTCGCACGATGTATGTTAGTCTTATGGATGATACAAAAGCGCGTTAAAGTTTTCTGGGATAAAATTAGTCCTATAATCTCTGCTATCTGTCTCCTTACTATGGTATAGCGGACATTGGAGCAGAAAGTTCTCTTTCCAGAAAGAGAACACCACCGCTCTTGCACATCCAGCGCCACAGTCCGCGCTTTGGTTGTGTTTTTGACTTTTTAAGTCGCTTGAGCGATAAGATATCGGTGATCGTGTAAATTATACCGCTCACAGTGAAATACAGTAGGTAAGTACCTACAACTACTCTCTCACGCTGGTATTCTGTGAATCCGTTTCACTTCGGACGAGTTGGCCTAATTAGTGCGTCATCACGACTCTCCAACGGATGAAATACACGTCGACCCTCGCTAGGCAAAAAAATATAATTTTTATATAGAAGATAAGTATGTCTCTTTACATAAGTCAAACTAGTTAAAGACCTTTGCGCGTCAAATTAAAGGCGACTCTTACATTAGAGGCGTAATATAAAAGTTCAACAAATTGCTGAAAGTATTCCAGATCAATTTCCTGAAACACAGCTATAAATAATTGGAGTATATCGAACCGGGTCGGACGAGACGGCGATAGTTCAAGGTGAACGTTAGAGAGAGAGACGTTCTCTGAAGGAACCACGCCCCTATTCTTTGGCTTGGGGTGGCAGACAAAGAAACGAGCGATGCTAGTGTATTTCACTTTGACATGTACGCGATAAGAAAAACATCAACGCACATCAATCAATGCGTGTAATTAGGATGTCTGGAAAACCGTGAGGGAATATTTTTGCATTGAAGTGCAAATTTAATCATTTAAGGATCCGTAATTGTTATCTAATAATAAAAATATCTATGGAATCTGCCTGTAGAAATATTTCCAATTCCAAATCCTATCCCTATACAGCACGTAACGCACTTGCGGCCCTACAAGAATGGCGGATGTCCATGGGCGCAGGACTGCTTATCCCAAATCAGCCACTTGCTCGTTTCCTTCCGTATACATAACTCCTCAATCATTTATTCCAAATATATATATTACAATGAAATATATTTTCTTATATAGTGGACTCTGATTCTTTTAAATAGTAAAAGCTCACCGCCGCCCATGGAAAACCGAGTAAAAATCCATGTAGTTTTAGCTTTTAACGCCGCTTAAGCAGTAACTAAGTGAGCCTTCGGTATCTTCAACAAATCACAGTAGGTATATATTTCACGCTGGTTTCTGTAAATTGAATACATTATACAATATTATATTATATCTTTTGAGTATATTAAAATTATAAGAAAAGTATAAAAATATTACAATCTCTTTAACGGTAGCATCAAGGATCCACTAAATAATAAATATATGTGTTTTAGATCCTTTGAAATACTTAGACTTCCCTTATTCAATTATAAAAAAAATTATATTTACAATCTATCAACTCTATTTTATTAAAACATTATTGAAAGTTATTTAAACACAATTATTTATAGCTGTTTCATAAGTACTATTGTACCTAACTGGAAGCTATCCTGCCCTGTTGGTAAGTACGTAAATAATAATATGGCAATAATTCGTCCTACCATTCGAGAATCCTCATTTTCCTCTGTATTGTTGTCGGATAATCCTATATCTTACTTCAGTATGTATATGTATGCTATCTTCACGCCTGCTGTCATGAAAATCCATACGTACCTTCGGTTGTGTTTTAAATGGTGTAATATAATTGCTTTAAATAAAATAAATTGTTTGTTGTAGCGTTTTGGTTGTAACATTGAGACGACTATTTATGCCGGCATCGATCTGGTCCAGTAGACCCCTCGGCACGGCACAAGGGTTGTTGCGTGACCAGTAATTATCTGACCATCACGTGCGCGATCAAAGTTTTATACGGCGAGGGTAGAAAGGCCACGCTTCGAATTAAACGAAATTTTTATATAAACAATGTATGGGTTATATGCCTTTCAGATCGGAGCCTTTGTCTATGGTACAGCCATGCTGACGCACTAATTGAACCAGCTCGACTTACCATGAGCTAATTGAATACCAGTTGTATTATCACCGCCGCTAATAGACAACTGTGCTATTCGCGCTTTGATTCTGTTGCCGGCTTTACACTGCTAAGCAAGATATCGGACCTCCGGGACCTTATTTACTCGCCTGTTTTCTTGCTTGTATTTTGAGAATCCCACGCGTGAGAGAGCTATGCTGAATTACACGCTGACGCACAAATTGGGCCGGCATGTCCGACGTTATAGCATGGGCTCAAAGAATACTCAGCGTGATACGGTACATGTATTTTGTTTATTGAGTGAGATTATCGGAGGCCCTTGAAATTATGCCACTTATTGGGGTAAGAATAGGGAACACAAATAAAGCCCGAATTGTGGCGCGGTTATCCATTTGTAGAGACCCACCTACCTTAAAAAACCACTACCACTATACCATAAAAAAATTAATTGGAAGGCCCTTGAATCTCACACCTATTAAACCTTAACATAAAGCAAGTGTAAGCCATTGTAATCAATACGTGTTCCTCACAATCTAGCGTAATTGACATTTTCCACACAAGAAACAATGGTTTCGCACGTGCAACAAAAACATTTTCACTAATCACGATAATTGATGATTATGGTGTCAATGCTAACGGCAAGAAAAACTGTGAAAAATCTCAAGCTTCTAATTGACTTGGGGACATTCAAGAAGAGCGCATGTAAGCTCTCAAAGGTCGGTAACATACCCGTGGCTTAACTGGGATGGCATGGACGGTTCGCCGCTTGTCTTAGGTGAGCCTCCTTTTCATTTATTTACAGTTTTACTCGCAGAGAAATGAATGCAGATCTAGTACCCAGAGGCGTATTCACATAGCGTGATTACTTTTGGAAATATTACGCAAGGCTCTAGCGATCTTAAGTAAAAGAGCTAGGAAAAATCAAGTATACTTAAAAAAACCATTCATAATTGTGAATCAACCTAATAATGTAGTAATTTTTGAAATATAGTAAAAAAGCCGACTACACAACCAATGCGCGGTTGTTCATTAGCGGTGGTCTCTTACCATATAGGAGACCCACCTGCTCATTTGTCCGCTATACCATAAAAAATCACAAACTTTACCTCTTTATAAAACAGATGTTCTACTAAAGAGCTTTTATATATTCATATTAATTACAATACAAATTCACTTAAAACATAACATTATCAACTTTATGTGTATTTTTTTATTATCTTAGAAATTTAATAAATCTCATAATAACGCCGGGAACTTTTTAATTATTTGATTAATTATGGTAATAAGTTTGCGAATCCACAATGTGATTGTAGGAGCGATAAAACACGGCTTGGATTGCAAGTTATTAGCGACTCCATTGGGAAACTGAGGTTAGAAAGCTTAGACGCCATCACTACTATTTAAAATATAAATAAAACCGACATATTTTTATTGGAAATAGTGACAAACGAGCTCTATGAGAGCCGCAGTTGCGTTGTCGGTCTATAAAGAATAGGCACCTACCCTCTTTCCTTGAAGGTCCCCAAGTCGTATTGGTTTGGAAACAACACTTTGTTTTTCTTTGTATTGTTTTGCAGTTTCATTTTTCTTTAAGCTTTTTTTTATATTTAATTTTTATTTCAATATATACATTTATATATTAATAAATGGTGAATCTAACAATTTCACAATCTAAGTACTTTTCTTATAGATTTTTAATAAATTAAACAAATACAAAATAATAAACATTATTTAGGGGTAAGTTTTATTAGGTAGATATAAAAGATTTTATTATATCTAGAATGAAGAGGTAAAACACTACCGCCTCCCCTGGACACAGCCCACGTTTTGATTGTGTTGCTGCCTTTTATGCCCTATAAGCAAAACTTATTGAGCCTCCGGTATCTTCCTCACTCGATACATATACCATTTGACGCTTGTTTTCTGTGAGCCCGTGGTATCCGGAAGAGCATATGCTTCAGCATGACATTCAACGAATAAGACAGTGTTAACACTTGCTTGGCTAATATTAAACCCCGCAAAAGACAATACAACTTATACATTCTATCTTACCGGGTATCGAACCCATGGATGACGTCATGGTATCTTTCTAGACCGCTGGTCCAAGAGGTTCTTAATTATAAAACTAATATGAAGATTCCAAATAACACCACCTCTTGTTAATAACCATTGGTTTATAACAAATTTGGTTAAAGTAGACCCAACTTGTGGTCCGCGGTGTCATCTCTGAACTAGACTTGACTATTAATAACTAAAAAAAATCTCATCTGATTTTTCTGCTGTTTATTGAGGGATCCCTGATACCTGTCCTGAAGTCTCTAGGGATCCATGGCTGAAATAGGTTGGAAATCGCGGGGTTAAAGAAAAAAGAAAGTTTTAAATTAAGCTTTAACAAAACTCACCCGTGGGAGAGCCATGCTTAAGCATATGTGGACGCATTAATTGGTCCGGCTCGTCCGAAGTGATACGACAGGCGCACATACTCAGTGTTAAATAGTAGTTGTACTTGAAACAGTGCCTCTACTATGTGTCAGTGAGTGAGGAATTTCCCTTAACATTGCGGCTTAAGAGGAGTAAAAAACCGACAACACAACCATTGCACGGACTGTGGCGCGGTTGTCCATGGGCAGTGATGTTCTCTTTACCATATAGGAGACCCACCTACTCCGTTGTCCAATTTAGTATAAAAAAAGTTTAACTGACGTTTAAATACCAATTTATTTTTAATTATCTTCGCCATTGCTTGTCGCTTGTTTCCAAGAGACTTCAGTTATTACTTGGGGTCGAGTTGAGTCTGAGCCACCAAGCATATCTGATGCATATTCATAAAAATGTCACCCCATTATAAATCTGCGATTTGATGACTCATTTCGTGACTAACACACCTTTTCGGGTTTTTGGGGACTTACCATACCCACGCTTTACTATGGGAGCCTTGTCACTTTGTAAACTGGTTTGACGTATTGGTTTCCATCCTTGCTTTGACTAGAAATAAATTTATTTGGCCTTTGTATGGGCTTGATAGTTTTTATAATTTTTTTTTATTGTATAGCGAACAACGGAGCAGGTGGGTCTCATGGTAAGATAACACCGCCGCTCAGGAACAACCGCGCTACAGTCCGCGAATTGGTTGTGTTGCCGGCTTTTTACGCCACTTAAGTTGCACTTTTAAGGGCCTCCGATATCCTCACTCAATCTGCGAAATAAAATACTACTACTATGTCACGCTGAGTATTCTGTGTGCCCGTGGTATCACTTCGAAAGAGCCGGCCCAATTTGTGCGTCAAAATATGGTTCAGCACGGCTCTCCCACGGGTTATATTGGCTTATATATTTTATTATATTGGTTTTGCGAGTGTTTTATATCGGCTAGTTCAAAATGACACCACGAGCTCACAGAACACCAGCGTGAAATACTGTGGTTGGGTAAGTGGCCCGTCGTATATATATATAACTTAGGGACGTAAAATTAACACAATAAAAGCGTTTTCTAGTTATTTATGGCAGGCGGTGATCTTATATTTAACAAAATGAAAGGTTACAGATCCATATAGTTTTATTTAGACAGCAGTGTAAAAGCACATTTGATATTCATCAATCATACAAAAATTTCAACAGCAATCATTATAATGTAGCTGACCTCAAAGTATTGATTACTAGATAAAATCTAGGACGATTTTTTCCACCGCAAAATATTCTTCAACAAAAGTATTATTTGTACATTAGCTTCAAGCAACTGTGCCAGTAATTAAAATGATTAGACTCGTGTTGTGTGGTTGCAATATTAGCGGTTCTGTTGGCGTGTAAATTTGTGCACAGGAATAAGCCAAAAGGGGTTACATTTACCTCATGAAGTATTTTAAATTGTAGTTTTTTTACAATATTACGTAATTTCGTATTAAAAATGACAATTGGAGCAAATAGTTTTCTTATTGTATAGCGGACAACGCAGGGGCTCTTCTATGGAAAGATATTACACATATCGGCGCTTTTGTTGTGTATCCGACTTTTTTAGCCGCCTGAGTTTTTTATTTCAAGGGCCTCCGATATCCTCTTTAAGCCCGTATCACTTCAGACAAGCCCGATTCTTGCGTCAGCTCATATAGAGTTTCTATTATGACTGTAAATTTAATACATAACTAAAGCAATAATGAAAAATATGATACTAATATATTCTATATAACTGGCTTAATTTTCAGCTTTGTTAATACATTTTTTCACTGTTACTAGTTTCTAGTGATTCTATGTGAAATTTTATACTTTGAGCATGTTTTATAGCAAAATTATAGTTTTTTGAATTTTAAATGCAATTTTATGTTATTTAAACGCTTTTTATAGGTGTATTGAGAGTCGGGGTAGTGATGTTACACTTAACGCGACCGCTTAGCGTAAAAATCGCTAAAACAGCGTCCACGCACAGTGAAAACGATTATGAATTATGTAAATTATAAACGCTGAGCCGTCTTAGAGGCGATTGTGGCGTTCTTACGGAAAAAAATACCTTCCATGCTTCGTCTACCGCTTATTAAGATAATAAGTTCTTGTGTTAGTATTTATTGACGTACTGAGATAAATAAATGTTTTTAGAACCGCTGCTGCACTCATTGGAATTAGTAGTTTTTTTTTCAGTAATTTTCTAACATTGTAGAATAACATGAATAAGGTTACATATGTAATTAAAAAATACCTAATTCCTTTGCTAGCTTAAATGTACATAAAAATCTTAAATAAAAGACTTCCTAAAAATAAAGCTACAGGCTACTAACAAACACTACCCAGATCCGGAAACAGTGAAAAAAGTCAATTTTTTATGTTTACTTACATTAAATATAGTAACTAGAGCTATTAACGTCGAAATCCTAAACGACATTAGATATTGCTTAAAAACTCTTTGTACGACATTATTTTTTTATTTAAATTTATTCAAAATTATTATCTATTTTCGAATATGATTAAATTATAACTTATTACTTAAATAAAGGCTACAGTGGCCTTGGAGTCTAAATAACTCCTAAAACCTCTGAGGTAGAAGGCAACGGGAGACTACTGCTATTTCCCAAGAGAGTCAGCATGTTTAAGCAACCCCAACGATCCCCAGACATGAGGACCCGAACAGAGATAGAGACTTCGACTAGAGTGAGAGATCTAAATAGAGTTAAATTATCCTATATTTATGGCTACTGTTTGTATTATATATTGTAAATTATATCTTATTAAAGCGATATTCAAACCCTATAAACTTAATCCTATCCGCGAGTGCGTTAGCCTTAATTCAATCAGTGGCCTTACTAATCGAATAAGCCGTGCTTAACTTCGACAAAGGGTTCGTGGCGTACACTGAAACTAACAACCGCTGGAACAAAATGAGCGATTTTATTTCTATATCACTTTATATACTCTATTTTATATACTCGAATATAATTTATATTATAAATCAGTTAAACGTTGTGTTTTTGATTAAAATAAGCTTTTTGTTTCGCTAAAACATATTTTAATAAAGGCGTTTTTTGGAAATATTGCGTTTATTAAGCCATTTACTTGTTCTGACATTTCATGATTGTCGAACTGAAAGATGTGTTTTTCACAGTGTAGCTCGTATCGCTCGCTGAAATCCACTTGTAATTTCTATGAAAAAAGGTAAATATGCAATTCTCCGTCTGTTTGGCACGTGCCGGTTGCGTATTAACGTACTCAGTGTGCGTTAATCTTTATAAGAACAAAATACAGTGTCGCAGCTCCACCACCGCTGAATCCAATAGGTTTTCATTTAATAAAACCCTTTTATTGGTTTAACTGGGATTTAGCTAGCTTTATATGTCGTCAGCTAAGCTCTTTATACGTTACCATACAACATAACTAATACACACACATAAATAATTGCAAAGCTTGTAATAAATCTAATTAAACTTAATCCGCGTGACCTTTCGTTACATTCTTCATTAAACAGAGAAACGGGAAGGCATAAATCATAGCGCATCTTCCCAAGCCTCGAATATGAGTCGTCTTTTTATTCAATGACGGTACTTCAGTTTTGTGCAATACCGTCTTGTATAAAGCGGGATTTGTGTTGATATACAACGTATTTTCTGATTTGAAACCGTATTGCGTGCATTTAGAACCGTTTCCACAATGTATCTAGTGTTTCATACCGAATACAAACTATATTCACATTTTCCTATTTAATCCTATAACACCCAAAGAACGGATGGTGATTGGTTGAAAGGCGTGGCATGAATATAATAAAATTAGTTAAAATACCATTGCAATATAGGTAGTGGGAAAAAATTATAAATGGATTATCACAAATCGTGTTATCTGTCAGCGTATAGCCGTTGCGACAGTGACAGCGCATCAGCCAATCAAAACTCGCGAAAAAAGTGTGGCCCCAGTGTAAGCGGAAGATGTGTGGTAAAGAACCGCAGCGAGTATAAAAATAAACCAGTCGTAACCATACCACTATATATGAATGGTTTGAATACACAATTGAGCGATGAATTGATAAATTCAAATGAAAAATTAAATATGGTTACCGATTTAGTTGCAATTGTCACAAAATATTTATTATTTATATAAATCTTAGCCATACAACATAAAAAATAAAAATAAAAAATTAGGAAAAACATAAATTATAAGCTAAGTTTAAAAGGGGGTGGCGCTGCCCCCACCACAAGTGGCTGAACGCCGGTTTCCAGCGACCCTCATACACACAAACACAAATAATGTTTCAATATAAAGATACCCCGTGGGATAGCCAAACTGGAGCACATGCTGATGCACTGATTGACTCGTCCAGTGGTATACCACGTCTTATAAAATACCAGTAACACCTCAATGTTTGTCCTATAATAAGATGAGCATTTTTTAAAGCATTTATAGCCACACATCACCACTCTGTGGCATCAGTTGCTAGAAGAAATATTTCCAAACCAATTCTACTGGTAACATTAAAAATAGTAGTCCCCTCCCTTAAAAGCTGGCGACGCATCCTCGGCCTATTGAGACTACGGATGTCCATCTGCGTCGTACCACTAATCATAGATGATCCCCCCTATTTTTATAAAATAAAAATGAGCGATTTTCTTACAAAGTAAAAAGTTGTTCATATGCGGTTGGACCTGCCTGCCCGTTATTTTCTATATAATTAAAAAGATATATATAATTATAATTATAAGACGTAAGACTTCATTAACGTTCAGTAGAAATTGTATTTCTTACGTAAATATTTAAACCTAAGTTGCGGTTGAACAATTTAACTTGGGTATATACACACAGACAATTTGTAATTTTTATACGCTTTTATAAATATTATACATATTAGAACCAATTTTATATCGAAGGTCATTAAAAAAAGCTGCTTACGAGGCGTAAAAAGCCTGCAACATAATCAATGCGCGGACTGTGGTGCGGTTGTCTATGGGATACAGTGTTTTCTTACCATAAAGGAGATCCTCCTTCTCCGTTGTCCGCTACATCATAAAAAACTCCCTATGAACTTTCTTTCGCTTCCTAGATATGTTTAAAATATTATAAAATATATATTTTATTAAATTTTCTAAAAGAAATACAATAAACATTTTACCCCGTGTATAGGTAACGAAATGTATCTAGCTACATTTTATTACCAATTTATTATTCCGTTAATTTTGCATTCTTTACGTAACCCACACTGCATTTACTATATAATGAAATGCCACAAACAGACAAACAAACATGTAAAACGCCTTTTTATATAGAAACAGTTAATCATTGATTCATATTGTAGCTATGAACATAATTCTTATAAAGAGGAAAAACTTTTTAATTCCAATCGAAACAATAATTTATGAGATCGGTAGACCGTAAATGACTTCTTATTCAACCAAAGAGGGATTACATTTTTGCAAAACGAAGAAATGACCTACATCATTGAAGTGTAAGGGTTGCACCATTCACTTCCACGGGTGGGAGACCCATGCTGAGGCATATGCGGACGCACTAATTGGGCCGGCTCGTCCAAAGTGATAGCACGGGCTCACCAAATACTCAACGTGAAATGTTAGTCTTACTTGGAAGTTACTCCTGATGCATTTCTCTGAGTGAGTAAGGACATGGCGCTTGAGCCTCAATGGCGCGGTTGTCCATGGGCTCCGGTGTTCTCTTACCATATAGGAGACCCACCAGCTCCGTTGTCTGATATACCATAAAAAAATTAAAGTAGATATGATATATTGCTTTTTATTGTATAGCAGGTAAAGGAGCACGCAAGTCTTCTCTGCGATAAACCGGCAACTCATACGTGGCCCAGTGGGGCTAGGAGTTGCCTTGAGCGATGGATCATTTTAATAATTTCTTATTTACAAAATAAAATCAAATTTGGTTGTATCATTTGGCTCAGACTTGGGATAGACAAAGAACATGCCAAATGTACATACTTTTTCGTTGCTTGAAAATAAACAAATGTGCATCATTTAATGTCGATCAAATGTTACGTGGGGTGAAATATAACAAGATGGAATCACTCATGTGTACCAAATTCGCAGAATCCTTGTTAAGATCATGTAAGGGTACATACATATTGTTTAAAAGATTCTTTGGGCGTAATTTTTTTTTAATTAATAAAATCCAGGGTTTATGTTTTATTATAAACTGGGCAATGGAATGAACTTCCTCGATAGTATGAGTTTACCCATGGACAACCGCATCCTACATGCGTTTACGATATGTTGGTGGCTTTTTACGCAGCTTAAGTAGTGAAGTAAATTATGTGAGGTCAGGGACCTGTGTATCTATTACAATACATCTATAATATTAAAATGAATCACTGAATGCGTTTCTTGGCGCAAAATCTCGACAACAGCTGTACCGATTTCGCTTAATAAATGATTATACTTTTTAGAATATTGCTCGAATTATTAGAATGGTTTACATAAAGAAAATATTTTAAAAATCGTTTGAAAAAGCTAAAAAATACTGAGAAGACAAACCATTTGTTTTTATTTGGAAATGGGAACATAGGGTTTGATTAACTCAAATATTTATCATTAAAATAATCCTAAATTTCAAGCTTGCTACCACCAACTCAAATTTTTCCATAATATTTTATATAGCAAAGCAGTAGGACGTCACGCGATGGAAAGACGATCTCACGAAGGTCGCGGGCAACCGCTGGATCCACATCGCTCAAGATCGTAACAGATGGGCGTCTTTGGGTAAGGCCTATGTCCAGCAGTGGACTTGATAGACTGATGATGATAGCAAAACAACGTTTACCGAGATCAGATATAATATAATGATATATTTAAAAAATACATTTTTAACTCAAGCCCGCGATAAAGCTCTCAGGACCGTATGGTCATACAGCAAGTAGCCATTCACAAAAAAAAAATATATTAATGTACAAATAATAATTAATTAATATTTACAAGTAATTTACATGTTTGTTAATATTTTTCAATGAAACATTAAACGCAAGACTTAAAGATTAAACGTGTAATCCCATCTCAATGAAGATATCAGGTTTCCCAACTACTGTTTTGGTCGCGTTTATCTTGAAATCGATCGGAAATCCTTCTTATTTCTCTATTTAACGCCACTTCTAGAGGAATTAATTATCCTGATTTATTTATCACAGATTGTTACGCCTTTTTTAAACACGTTAAGTAAATGTCTGCATTAATTTTTTTTTATTTTTATATAAATACAAAATTAAAAATATAAAATATAAAAATACGACTCGTATAACACATATTTTTTATTGTATAGCAGATACTGTAGCTTGCCTGTCTCAACTAAGGCAAGAGATCAGTGCCGCCCATGGACAATAACCCCAGTTCTAGTTTAGGTTGTGTTGCCGCCTCAGGTATCCTCACTCAGTAAAACACAGTACAAGCTTCACGCTAGTATTCTGTGCCCCGTATAACTTCGGCCGAGACAGCCCAATATATGCATCAGCATATGCCTCAGCATGGCTCTCTCATGTAAAAAATAACTCATTAAGATAATTGTATAACTATAAACATCTGAACTGATTTGGCTTAGGCTATTTTTAACCAAATACAAAAATGGAGAGTAATGTCTAAGTGTATACATTTTTCGGGTTTAGTGGGCCCATGGATTTCTGAGCGTACATAATTGCGTACCGGGCTGGACGACGTCTGCCGGGACCAGTAGGTAATAATTCTTGTTTAATAAGTTATGTACTAAGTATCAGTGCATGACTGACAAATAAGGCAAGCACTATGAAAATACGTAACGAGGTCTAACATTATTCCTTTGTTTTTTAGTATGTGTCTTAATACCTACTCATCGGATGTAATAAGGTTATTCATCCGGCATTTTTTATCTAGAAATTTATTTAAAACTTACCAATGCAACATTTAAAAAAATTACGTATGAGAGCCACGCTGAAGCATATGCGGACACACTTATTTGGCCGGCTCGTCCAAAGTGATTCCACGGGCTCACAGAATACTCAGCGTGAAGCTGTACTTGTACTGTTTCGCTGAGTGAGTGATGAACTCGGAGGCACTTAAAAATGCCGCTTAAGTGGCGTAAAATGCCGACAACACAACCAATGCGCGGACTGTGCCGCGGTTGTCCATGGGTGGCGGTGTTCTTTTACCATTTAGGAGACCCACCTGCTCCGTTGTCCGCTATACTATAAAAAAACATAAATATAACTAATAAAAAATTTGAATACACAAATTATAAAAGTAAGTTAAAAAAAGTATAGCACTCTGTATGTGGCATATAACAATTGAAATCTGATTTTTCTGTTTGACTTATGTCTATTAATTGCGAAAAATACTTTCTTATTGTGTAGCGGGCATCGGAGTATGTGGGTCTCCTTTATGGTAAAACATCATCGCCGTCCATGGGCAACCAACCTCCATAATCCACGGTTTGGTTGAAATACCGGCGTTTTACGCCGCTTGAGCGATATAATTTCACGTGACTCCGATATCCTCACTTACTTATCTAAACAATACAAGTTCAACACTGGTTTTCTATGAGGCCGTTGTATCGATCTAGACGAGCCGGCCCAAATAGTGTGCCAGCATAGCTCGCTCCGGGTAAGACCGTTTTAAGACACTCTCCCGGCTACTCTCCTAAGCCCTTCCAAATAATGACAACAATGAATAAATCCGAAAGTCGGTAGTTTACAAGATCGCTTGGTTTCGAGGCTTTTGCCATAATAACTATGAAATACGCAATGCAAAGCGATTGAAGTTGTACACCCTTGAACCGTATAGTCACAGACCATGCTTCTGCGCATCTATGACAAATAATCAGTATTAATTGCATTATTCCTATGAAATTCCCACAAATAATGGGGCAAGGCAATTTTAAATACAATTAAAACTTTTTATCAAATCCCATGAACAATAATTTTGTTTTAATTAACTTGAATAAAAACCTCTTCAGGTGGACAATAACTTGAGTCTGCTAACTGGCGTTGTTTTAAATTATTTTGCCTTTAGTAATTTAAGAAAAAATACGTGTATAATATTAGATTAACACTGTTTTACATGCCATGATGGACTATCTGGGCCGGCTCATCTGGAGTAATACAACGGACGCAAAGAATACTATATTAAATAATTATTTTACTGTTTCGCTAATTGAATGAGTTTGCTAGCGGTCAGTAATACCACTTACTGTTTGTGAGAATTCTACAATATAACCAAAACACAGATTTTGAAACGGATGTCCATGGGCGGCTATGATCACTAATGATTAGCGATAATATCGTCTCTCTTTTTGTCTGCTATATATTAAAAAACTTTTTATGTGGTTTCTTGCTAATGATCTCAGCAGATTTATCAGCGACGTGAAGTTAGTGTTTTTAGCGACCAGCGTAAGGGTGTCCTGCCAGACTCGAACCTGGGCCTGGGCCGTCCGATTTAAGAAAGTCTGATTTTACGTACCTATACGAAGCATATGGGCATAGTAATGCAAAAAACTCTTATACCTACATATTATTATGTAAAGACATTATTATTTCTTAATTTGAAATTTGTTGCTTAGCGCCATCACTGTCTATGATCGAAATGTCATATTGTTTTTAAAGGCAGAGTGATTTTAAAATGTCATTACGCCAAAGATTGAAATAAACTTATGTTCAAATGTAGATTTATTTATATTTATGTCTATTATGTTAAATAAAAGACTTAACTACCTACATTTCTAAAAAAAATACCAGAAAATCGTTTAATTTAAAGTTTAAAAAATCTTTAAATAGTTACGGTAGTATTGAAATGTAATGGTCAATTCACCACAATGTGGCCACACAAGCGAACTAATACCAATTCTATTTCCAATCCCGTTTAATGGATTGAAAAGGATTATTGAGCGATACATTTCGGACTTTCACATTACTTGGGGAGTTTATTTGAAATGAAATGATTGTGAACCATGTGTGTGTACGGACACACTTCTGTGTCTTTTCATAATAAGCCTCCTGTATCAATGCAACGGGAACTATTTGTCATAATAAACTTTGTTTTTTATTTCAATTGCTAATTACTTTTTTATTACATAGTGGAAAGTACAACCACAAAAAGCTGAGTTTTCGCCCTTCGTAATTACATTAACACAACGCATTACAGTAAAATAATAAATTTTAAAAAATGAAGAACAATGAGATGACATTGTTTGAACACAAAGAGCCTCTCAGCTAAGAGGTTTCATAAGCCTAAGACGAAGCGAGATGTATCATGTACGAATCCCGGTCTGAATAAAAAAAAATATAATTAATTCGGTAACCTAAAGCGAAGCGTGGATTGTGGCGCCGTTGTCCATAGGCCGAGGTGCTCTCTTACAATATATGTGACCAACCTGATCGTTGTCCACACGCAAAAAAATAAAATTATCAAAACATGTAGATGTTCCGCGATACTTAAGGCAAATTGTGATAAGCATGTTTGATAATTGTTATTGAATACCAAAAGACAACAAAACTAGAACATACTGCGCCCCATTAATTATTATTGTAGCATTAAATAAGCCGTGCTAATTCAATTATTGGGTCAAAGAGACCCCGAAATAATGTAGCACATTAGGGTTAACAAGTGAATGGTATAAAGGACACACGCCGTCGCAGGGGTCCAAAACACCCCGAACAGGTAAGATATACCCTCGTATTAACTCCTGTCAAAACACAATGCGGTCTTTTGTACCCGATACGGATAGGGGCTTTGGGGTTGAGCATGAAATCGGATTAGTGGCCGTGTGGCTTTGCAATTTCAAATCTATTAAGTACTTGCAAACCGAATGGCGGTGCAATAATTAGAGGCACTTCTTCAGATGCTTAAGTGATTGTGGTTTCATTAAAAAGTTTACTTTGACTTCGGTTTTAAAGTAAAGTATGCAATCATACGAAGGTACCCAAAGTATGGATAACATCAAGTAAATGATTTAAGTTAACCACGTGGTTGTAAAACGAAATATTATGACGGACTACAGCTATATGTAAAATATCTTACGATGAATAAATATTTGAATTTGAATATGCTTGACAATATTGCCTCTGACACACTAATTGAGCCGGCCTCTTCGAAATAAAACCACGGGCTCACAGAATGCTCAGCGGTATCTACTTATACTGTGTTTCGCTGAGTGAGTAAGAATATCGGAGTCCCCTGAAATTATGCCGCTTAAACGGCGTAAAATGTGACACAAGCAAAACGCGACTATTGAGTGGTTTTCTATAAGAGACGGTGTTGTTTTACGAAATAGGAGACCCACCTTCTTTGTTCAGTATAGAAAGAAGTTCATAAAAACATGCTTCAAAATCTAGTTATTACAAAGTTTCTTCTCAGTTTGTTTTAATTTAAGTGAGTTTGTTTTCTCTTTGAATTAAAAAAAATGTTAACCACATGCTATTATCATATTAGCATAAAGACTCTCATCAAAGGTAATAGAATCCCGCTACTTACAAATGCAATTTGTCGTAAATTGAAATGATTTACTATAATCACTGAGTCATTACGGCATAGGGTCATGGAAGCTGAGAGGTCGCGAAATTAGTCCTATATATGTCTTTCTGGACGTATCTCTCTGGTCGGTCCGTCATGTCTGAGGATCAGCAACAAGGTTGAATCTTTTACGTTGGCTCTATTTGGAAACAGCAGCAGCGTCCGAAGTTATATCACGGGCTCGCAGAATACTCAGCGTGAAATCGTAGGTGTACTTGAAACGGTGCTTCTACTATGTTTCGCTAAGTGAGTGAGGATATTGTAGGCCCTTAAAAATGCCACTTAAGCGGAGTACAATTCCGGCAAGACAACCAATGCGCGGTATATGCCACGTTTGTCCATGGGCAGCGGTGATCTTATAAATAACCTGCAAGCTCCGTTGCTCACGTTACAATAAAAAAATAAATTGCATGTTAGCATTGCTTATTTGTATTGTATTTTTTTCGTCAAAATATCAATTGTTATATTTTCCCATACAAGAGCCTTGACAGAATTAGAAATGCGTAGAACAAGAAAAATCAACGGAAAACAGCGATTTCTGATGAAGGTTGGGCGCGATCATGCGCGGAGGATGATATTGGCATACTTAATTTTGCTGGCACACATGTTCAGCCATGTAAGACTCGGTATTGGCACGGGATTCTTTTCTTAATACCCCTAGAAATAAAGATCATTCTACTATGAAATTATATATGCAGATAAGAGACGATGTTTGAAATTTTCAGAACCTTGCTGAGCAATTTATGCAATTTCAAGCCTTTTCTCCCTTTATCATAAAGGGTATTTTCGCTGGTACATTGTGGAATGTGAAGGTTGTATATTAGGTTATTTTTTAAGAATCATATATTGTTAATGTAATTTGCTATTTCCCATAGTTACGGTAACAATGCCATAATATTGTATAATATAATTTCTTTATAAAAAAAAATGTTAAGAATTTTAAAAGAATAGTGGCTTAGTGGAAAGACGATCTCTTGAAGGTCGCGGGCAACCGCTGGATCCAGATCGCTCATGATCGTAATATGGGCATCTTTGGCCTATGCCCAGCAGTGGACTTGATGGGCTGATGATAATGACGTTGAGTGGCTTAGTGGCCTTCTGGGCTTCTTTGGGCTTGGGTCAAAAAACTCGATCTCCGCTCTGGATATATTCGGGGTTTATAGTGGCCGAACGAGTGTTAAGACTTTGTTTTTTGTTTGACGCTGCTTTACTCATAGGACAGACATGTTCACGCACTTATTGTAGTCGGCTCGTCCGAAATAACACCACAAACTAACAGAATGTGTGAAATAATTAGTGTTGCCCAAATGCAAGACTTAGCTTAGTCTTGGTCTTGCGCCAATACTACTGGTATTGGTCTTGGTCTTGCTAATGCGCTCCCAGTCTTGGTCTTGGTCTTGCAGCAAGATTCTTGCAAGCCTTTAAATTACCTACTAGACTAGTGATATTTATTAAAGTTTCTTAGGAAAACCTCAGAATAAGAACATTTTCAGGTTGAATTAGCATAGCCATAGTAAAGGCCAACCAGATTTATAAAATATGTCTAAAGATTTAATGAGAAATTTCAAAAATCACTGCAAAAAAAAATAGCTGCAAGACGCGCGAGTCTTACAGGCTTAGTTTTGTTATTGCTCAAGTCTTACACGTTCAGTCTTGGTCTTGCTAAAATTAGGCGGTCTTGGTCTTGCATTTGGGCAATATTAGGGTTGACAGTAGCCGAGCGAGTGTCTTACAACTGTTTTACCTATAGGAGTGACATGCTGACCCACTAATTGTACTCGGCTCGTCCGAAATGACACCACAACCTAACAGAATCATCATCATCATCATCATCATTTCAGACGTAAGACATCCACTGCTGGACATAGCCCTCCCCCTTGGACTTCCATGAAAACCTGTCGGAGGCGACCTGCATCCAGAATATATACAATATAAAACAGAATACCAGTGTGAAATAATAACTGTACTTACTTTTAAATATAATTAATTAGTTGTAAATAAAAATTCTTGTCTTTACAATTCTGCCACCATGTCGGTCCGAGTACAGGATCAGAATACAAACCCTATCCGAGTGCAGAGAGGCGT